>UESW01005105.1:53909-92503 GCA_900491605.1 Calamus simplicifolius | reverse complement strand
TTGAGGGTCACGTCCACACGAGGAGCCGAAATCATGGTCGTAACGATGACGTATGTGTGGACGAAGCAGAAGCTAATGACGGTAGAATATCAATTTTTAAAGCTATCGGCCGTTCATTTGGTGGGCAGAAGTCAAGAAATCTTAGCGATATGGAGTATAATGCAGCACATTATTACATCCTAATGAACTGTCGAGAAGTCGATCCTTATATTGAGTAAGTGTATACTTCAATGCTAAATTGAAAATTTAAATTTATATAATAATATATCATATTTAATTTCTAACAGTAGTTTTCATCCTTTTCATCCCATAAGGATGTTCTGTGATAGACAACGACAGATGAATCCCGACATCAGTCAAGTTGCAATTGGGCAGAAATTAGAAACGGAGTTTGCTTACTGGTTTTATGAATTTGTGAGTAGTATCACTCAATCAATTTCGATAATGGCAATTATTTTTTGAATTGGATGTCAATAGCTTATTAATTTATAGGTCAACGGGCCATGGTCGACAACCGACAATATTTTCATTAAATGTCTATCGCAATGGCCATTGAAGACCGTAACAACCTCTACTGGCTATTTTGTAAATGGGTACAAATTTCAGATTGAACGATTAGCAGCTTCAAGAGGCACGCAGAACTGAGACGTGTGTGTAAAAGGAGAAAGTGTTGGAGCAAATATGCAGGATTATTATGGAAAGTTAGTAGAGGTGGTTGAAGTTGAATATCCCGGTTGGCCTATGAAAACGAACCGTATTGTTTCGTTGTGATTGGTTCGATCCGATAGTTCCTGTGGGCAAAAGGGTTCATAACGACTATAATTTGGTTGAAGTGAACCATCGACGAAGATTACAGAAATATGACCCATTCATCCTTGCATCCCAAGCTCAGCAAGTCTTTTACTGCGGATATCCAAGTTTGCGCAACGACAAGCGAGATTGGTGGGCCGTTTCTAAAATCGTCCCACGTTCAACAATCGTATTAGAGGAGAGTTCATCAAGTCAATCAGCCGAGTGCCCTGCATTTCAAGAGGATGAGATGGAACTGCATGCAATTGAGGACGACACAAGAGCTCCTGAAACATCACTTAGATCCAAGTGGTGATGTCCAAGAAATTGCGGATGCAAATGTTCGGTTTCCTTCCGATATGAAACTGATTCGCAATCCGATACGGCATCGGATGTTGAACCAACATTTCACGAAACAAATGACACGATTAAACATAAAGGTTTTTTAAAATTTAACTTTTTTTTATAAGTGTTAAATTCGTACATAGTCAATCATTAATCGTAATTAATTGTGTGAATCTTTAGTATTTTCAGTATGAGGGGCAGAGGTAGATCTACCGACGATAGTTTGGGTGAGCAGAGACGTAGTTTGGATCCTTCGACATCAGATCACATGAGCGTCGGAGATGGAGAGTTTGGATCTCCAGCAGAGGCGCAGCCTTCGACTCTGCACCAGTATTACCATCTACCCGATCGGCACAGACCTCCGAGAGTTCTTCCGCCGGCGGCCGCACTTTACTTCGACTTGATGCTCAGGGGATGTAAGTATATATTAATTACAAATATTTGTTTATGTTTTTAAGTCATTAACTTATAAACTTGCATTTTTTTAACAGATTCATTGAGCAGCATCATGTCTCCAGCCACATCAGCGCCGTTTTTCAGAGGCGTGCAGATCCCAGTGGCTACGATTGGCGCCACGTATCGCCGGCCACGAGGGAGTTTTATTTTTCCGAGTTTCAGGTAAACTTATTAAATAATTTAGCAGTGATATAAATTCTTTAAAGTTAATAAATTCAGAAACTAACTGTTTATTTTAATGCAGAAAAAATTTACGTGGGATCCTGCCACCCATGATGCCATTAGGGCAGCATGGGAGGCTCTGACGCGACGCCGATACTCCGACATGCTTCATCGTTGGAGGTCGTCGGGTCAGCGTCCTGCGCACATGCCAGAGGGTATTTGGCACGAGTGGCAGCAGGCCTGGGAGTCCAATGGCTGGCGCAGGAGGTCCGCATCAGCCAGCACGAACCGCCGATCTGAGAAGGGCGGTCCTGGCACGGGTCTCTCCTGTCATACTTCGGGCTCCATTTCGATTCAGGAGCACAGACGGCGTATGGTAAGAAAACATAAATATTTTAATTACTATTTTAGTTATTTACAAATATTTTATTAATATCATTTTTTTTATTGTTATAGACTGAGCAGGAGGGCGGAGATCCTGGTGAGTTTCGTCTATTCAGGGCGACACACACCAGAAGGGACGGCTCCTGGGTCGATACGCGATCACGGGAGGTTGCGGTAAGAAATTAGATTTATGTAGTATCTGTTTAATTTCTAAAATTTTATTTCGAGAAATTTATTAACTCATTTATTGTTGATTTCATATTTTCAAGACACGAGTCGACGGAGCTTCGCTCCCAGGCATCGCAGGTCGACTCTACTGATGGGGAGACGCCCGTCGAACTCTCAGCAGAGGAGAGTCGACGTGTATTTTTGAGGCTGTTGGTGCCCAGCCACGAGACCGCAGGGTCTATGGTATGGGCACTAGAGCTTCTACATTTTTTCTCCATCAGGCCTCCAGCTCGCGAGTTCCTGCTGATCTTCCCCCGAGCGTTTACAGGAGCTTCGCAGATCTATTGCAGAGGAGGTTCGGTAGGAGGTCGAGCAGGATTTTGAGGATCGTATGCGAGGCCGGGATCAGGAGGTTGCAGACATGCGAGATGAGATGCATTATTTGCGGGATATGGTTAGACGCTTGTCGCAGAGTCTTCAGCCTCCACAGCCTCCACAGCCTCCACGTGATCATTCAGATTCTGATGTATTTTTTTCTTTTTTTATGTTGTAAAAACTTCAAAATTTTAATATATAAACTATTTTTTGAAATATATTATTGTTTGGATTGAGTGAAAAATGTTGTATCAATATTTAGATTTAGCGAAATTGAATACCCATTTAGTGCATCGTAATTTTAAAATAATTTTTTAAAAATATTAATTTTAAATATTGCGATGTAAATTGCGTCGCAATATTAATAATAATTTTTTTAAAAATTTATTTTAAATATTGCGACGCAATTAGTGCGTCGCAATATTTAATAATAATTTTTTTAAAAAATATTAATTTAAATATTGCGACGCAATTATTGCGTCGCAATATTACTAATAATTTTTTAAAAAATTATTTTAAATTTGCGACGCAATTTAGTGCGTCACAATATTTAATATATTTTTTTAAAAAAATTTTATTTTAAATATTGCGACGCAATTTAGTGCGTCGCAATATTTAATAATAATTTTTTTTCTAACTAAATTTATTTTTAATTTAGCGACGCATTTGCATGCGTCGCAAATTGCGATGCAATGTGGCGTCGCAAGAGCGTCGCAGAGAGTCGCAATATTGCGACGCAATTGCGACGAAAGGGTATTGCGACGGACAGTTGAGCGACGCCCTTGTTGCGTCGCAATATCATGTTTAGCGACGCAATTGCGACGCATTTGGGCGTCGCAATATTTAAAATCTCTTGTAGTGATCGCTGGAGCCGAAGCCAAAGGCCGTCGCTGGAGGCCGGAGCCAAAGGCCATCGCTGGAGGCGAAGCCAAAGGCCGTCGCTAGAGGCCGGAGCCAAAGGCCATCGCTGGAGGCCGTCACTGGAGGCGGAGTCATAGGCCGGAGCCAAAGTTCCTTTTCTGGGTTTTGCTGTCACATCATTATCTCCGAAAATCATGCAAAAGATAATACCACCCAGAGGAGACGGTCAGCGTATCAGATGCCCCCCCGCCCTTGAGATGGGTGAGTGCACAATCACCAGCGAAAGGGTGTTAATATCCTCTGGACGGCCGATTTTCGCGCCATCATTTCGTCTATCCAGGCTGTTGGGATTGGAGAGATTTTCCTCGAGTAGTGAGTCATAAAAGGCAAGCGTCATCATTGCGGTAAGGCCACCGCCATTTCTCTATTGGTGGAGCTTTTCGTGTTTTTCGCGCCGGTAGGCCGCCGAAGCGCCTTCCATTTGAAGGTGGACACATGGCCAGAACGGACGGCCATGGGATGATTTGAAATGGGGCTATAAGAGGAAAAATCATCCTTATCCTCCCATCCTCCCTTCTCTTACGCTACTGCTTCCTCTCGAGTCTGCAAGCGTCCGTCCGCCTCCCGTTTTATTCTCTCTTCGTGCTCCTTCGATCCTAGCTCAGTTTTCAGTTAGTCTCCATGGCTTCCTCGCCTTCTTGTTCTATTTCTGATTCCGGGGATCGTTCCCCCACTCCTCAAACTTCCGCTTCCTTACCAAGCCAGTGGTCTACCCCCTCCTCCAATCACTCCTTGCCAGAACGGTGGCCGGTCAGACGCCCCGTAGCCGGGAGTCATCTGACCGGCGGGCGGACTTCCGCCGGAGCCGTCCGATGGCTGCTGGTCCTTCCAGCGCTGCCAAGGAGTCCCCCGAAGGGACTGCTTCCACTATGTCTGCTCAAGACATAGTAAATCTGAAAGCTAGGTATAGCTTTCCGCCAAACCTTCGTCTGTTCTACCCTGCTCCTGATGACAGGGTAACCTCTTCCCGTCCCGGAAGAGTTGCCTTGTATGAAGCCTTCTTTAAGGCCGGACTTCGGCTACCTATCCATCCTTTCATCCTCAATCTTCTGGACCGATATTCTCTAACACCTTCCCAGTTAGTTCCTAACTCGATCCGAACCATTGTCGGCTTTCTGGTTCTCTGTCACCTGCAAGGCATAGAGGCCAGCATCTCCTTATTCCGCAGTTTTTATACCCTCCGCAAGCAATCAGGTTGGTGGTCCTTTACTCCTAGGTCCAATAGGATCCTCAAGTTGTACCTTCCCACCTCCGTTAAAGGGTGGAAGGATAAGTTCTTTTTTGCTGATATCGATGGGGTGCGCGGAAGCTGGGGGACACCCAACATTGATGCCAATAGGGATTCTTCTATCCTTCCAAGAGATCGAATGGCATTTGGGCAGCTTCTGACTGCCGATGTCCCTCGATGCAATAAGCTTTGGTTGATGAAAACCTTCGTCTCGCCGGCCTAATCCCTTCTGGTGGTGAGCACTTGATTACCCACCTTTTTCCTTCTTTTCTTTTCTTTTTTCCTTTTTTTTTTTTTATTTATTTACTCATCTCCCATTTTTATAGGGATGGCGCCATCGCTTCGCGAGCTCAGGCAGGCCACTAAGAAGAGGAAGGCAACGGGGAATGAGTCCCTTGCCGAGAGGAGGGCCGTTGCCAAAATCCCAAGGAGGGCCGACGCGGGGAGGGCCGATGCTGGAGGGGCTAGAGTTGTGAAGCCCCTGCGCGCTAAGATTTTGAAGAAGGCCGACACTAGAAGGGCCGACGCTGGGGAGGCCGATGCTAAAAGGGCCAAAATTGTAGAATCCCCGTACGTGTGCGAGGCAGCCAGAGCCCAAATCGACGAGCCCGCCAAGGAAGACATGGTAAGGGCCGAGGTCGGCGAGGAAGACGGGCGGAGAGAAAGAAGATCTCCTTCAGTTCCAGCTCCTCCTATCATCCTGCTCGATCCTTCTCCAGAGCAGGTTGCAAAAGCACCGTCACCCCCGCCCAAAGCCGTGGAGACGGAGCAGGTCCCCGCACCAATAGAGCCAACTCCCGCAGCTATCCTGCCCCCGTAGGGGCAACAACCGAAGCGCCTCCACCAGCCAAGGGGCCGGAGGCAGCAGAGTCGGAGGCGGAATCCTCCTCCGCGCCCCCGTGCCAAGGGAAAGGAGGGGCGTCGACCCTTCCTTCCAATCACTGTTGGTGAACCATAGCCGCTGGGCCGAGCGGGCCTTAGATGAAGCATCTGTGGTAGAGGTGCAGGAGTTTCTCGGCATCAAGGGAGAGCCACCTTCTTCCGCGAGGCGTTTGTGGCACATCTCTGGGTGAGCCTTTGCTCCATTATCATTTTTCCTCTTTGTTTCGTTTGTTTTATTTTGCTTTTTAACATTGACATTCCATTCAGGCACTGAACTCTCTGATCGCCATGAGGAACTTTGGACCCTGAGTGATGCTGCTCTCGACCAGTCGCGGGAGGAGATGCTATCACTCCAGGCCAGGGCAAAAAGGCAGAGATGGCTTTGGAGGATACCCGGGCCACCCTAAAGGGCAAAGTCGAAGCCATCCGGCTGAGAGCCGAGAAGGCCGAGTACGCGCTGAAGTTGCCCAGCGTCGTGCAGCCAATGAGCTGGATAACGTTCAAGCGGCCGAGGAAAAGCAAAGGATGGCCGAGGAGAGGCTGGAGGTGGTGGAATCAGAAATGTGCATCTTGAAGACTCGACCTCCATTGAAATAGACGCAGCCAAAGAGGTCGCCCGCCAGTCCGACACCAAGATTGCCGACTTGGAGGCGGCGGCGACTGAGGCCAAGAGGGAGGCCGTCGAGTCCGAGCGGAAAGCCCTCGAGGCGGAGAAAAGAGCTGCAGAGGCCGTAGAGGATTTCAGAAAGTCTAAAGACTTTGATAAGGAGCTAGCCGAATCGTGGCGTTTGCTTATGATGCCGGCTTCCAAGACTGCAAGGAAAAAATCCAAGAACTCTATGACCTTGAGGATATTGAAGGGCTGAAGCCATATGACGTCCCTGAAGATGATGACCCGGCCCCAAATGACCCTTAGTAGTTTTTTTTTTATTGCTCTAAGCCCGACTCAGGTCGGCAATTTTGTAAACTTTTAGCTATCAATGAATGTTTTAACTCTCATCGCGTGCCTTTGGTTATAATCAGCATTAGCTGTGTGAGTTGTCGCGAATCACCAACCAATGGTGCCTCATTAGATAGGTCGTGCGAAATGTGATTGTGCGCCAAAACATTGTCCCGAATTACCGATACAAGGAGCCAATTTTTGGTGCCGACGCGGGGTGCCGGTCTTAATTGCCGACGTGGAGAACCAGTCTTTAGTGCCGACGCAGAGCCGGTCTTTAGTGCCGACGCGGAGAGCCGGTCTTTAGTGCCGACACAAAGAGCCGGTCTTTAGTTACCGACGTGGAGAGCCGGTCTTTAGTTGCCGATGTGGAGCCGGTCTTTAGTGCTGACGTGGAGCCGGTCTTTAGTATCGACGCGAAGAGCTGGTCTTTAGTTGCCAACGCAGAGAGCCGGTCTTTAGTTGTCGACGTAGAGCCGGTCTTTAGTTGCCGATGCGGAGCCAGTCTTTAGTGCCAACGCGGAGAGCCGGTCTTTAGTTGCCGACATGGAGAGCCGGTCTTTAGTTGCCGATATGGAGCCGGTCTTTAGTTGCCGACGCGGAGCCAGTCTTTAGTGCCGATGCGGAGCCAGTCTTTAGTTGCCGATGCGGAGCCAGTCTTTAGTTGCCGACGCAGAGCCGATCTTTAGTTGCCGACACGGAGTCGGTATTTAGTGCCGACGCAGAGCCGGTCTTTAGTTGCCAACGCAGAGCTGGTCTTTAGTTGCCGAGTATACTCATTCAAAAATAATGCTAACATTTCAAACATCAATCTGTCAAGTAGATTCAAATTAATGAAGATAGCACCTTACTGATAATACCGGCGTAAATTATCGGCGTTCAAGGTGCGAGGAAGCGGTTTCCCATCTAGCTCTTCAACTTTGTTTGACCCGTGGTGAAGTACCTCCTTGACACGGTATGGTCCTTCCCATTTCGGTGCCAGCTTGCCCCCCTCTGTTGGCTTTGATACTTCAGCTCTTCACAGAACGAGACCTCCGGAGCGGAACGTCTTGGATCGTACTCGAGCATTATAGTATTTGGCCGCTCGCTGACGGAAAGCCGCCATGCGAAGCTGTGCTTGATCTCACAGTTCTTCCACTAAATCTAGATCGGCTCGCAGCTGGTTTGAGTTGCTTTCTTCGTGGTATAATTCTGTCCGGGGATTGGGGACTCCTATCTCCACGGAATGACTGCTTCGGTCCCAAAGACCAGGCTGAAAGGAGTTTCCCCAATTGGGGCTCGCGGCATCGTATGGTAGGCCCATAGTACACTGGGGAGTTCCTCCACCCAGCGCCCTTTGCAGCCATCTAGCCGAGCCCTGAGCCCTTGGAGGATGATGCGATTGGTCACCTCGGCTGCACCGTTGATTTGGGGATGCCCCACAGAGGTGAATCGATGATGGATGCCTAGGCCATCGCAGAATTCCCGAAAGGCCGTGTTGTCAAACTATCGGCCGTTGTCAGTAACGAGGGTGTGCGGTAGCCCGAACCGCACACCATAGACTTCCAGAAGAAAGTCCTTATTTTGCCCTCCATGATCTTGGCGAGAGCCTCCGCCTCGATCCACTTGGTGAAATGGTCGACTGCCACCACTAGAAACTTGCGTTGTCCGGAGGCTGGAGGGAACGATCCCAGGATGTCCATGCCCCACTGTGCGAAGGGCCAGGGTGCGGCCAGGGGGTCAGCTGGGACGCCGGTTGATGTTGAATGTTGGCATGGCGCTGGCAGCTGTCACACCTCTTAACAAGTTCGGAGGCATCCTCTTCATTTTCAGCCAGTAATACCCCTGCCGTAGGGCTTTGTATGCAAGAGCTCTGCCCCCCAGATGGCTTCCACATATACCTTCATATATCTCTCGTAGAATATAATTAGCTTCGGTGGGACCAACACACCTGAGAACTGGGTATAAGAACGACCTCCGATAGAGCTTTCCCTCTATTATGAAAAATTTTGGGGCCGTCTTTTAAGTTTCTTGGCTTCGGCAGGGTCTTCTGGGAGGTACCCTCGGTAAAGTACCGGACATAGGTGTCCATCCAGGAAGGCTCCTGCTCAACTGGTAGAGTTTCTCTTGATGCATTAATACTCGGGGCTTCTAAGTGCTCTACATAAGCTCTTCCCAGCATCCCATCAGCTGAGGTGGCAAGATGGGATAAGGCGTCGGCTCTAGCATTCTCCTGTCGAGGGATGTAGCTGACGCTAAAGTAAGCCAAGGAGAAGCTAGCGATTGCACCATACTCAAGTAGCGGACATGATGGGATCCCTTGCTTCATATTCCCTTGCGATTTGCCAGCGACCAGTTGGGAGTTGGTGAACGCCCTAAGGTGTTTCACCCCAAGCTCTTGAGCTAATCTCATCTCGGACAACAAAGCTTCATATTCTGCCTGATTATTAGTGGCTGGAAAGAGGAAGCGGAGTGCACACTCGATTACAACTCTATCCGAGTTGGCCAAGATGAGGCTTGCTCCGCTCCCTTGAGAATTCGATGCCCCGTCTACATGAAGGACCCATTCATCATCACTGGTTCCAAGAGGCTGAGGGTTTGTAGAAGGTTCTTCAGGTTGCTCCTCTCCCCAAGTGCTTTCGACCAAAAAATCCATCAAGACTTGAGACTTCATGGCCGACCAGGGGCGAAAAGACATATCAAATTCCCCCAACTTAAGGGCCCACTTTGCTAGTCGGCCGGAAGTATCCGAGCGAGCGAGAACTATCTTCAGAGGTTGGTCTGTGATCACCGCGATCAGGTGGGCTTGGAAGTATGGCCGCAGACGCTAGGCAGACACGATCAACGTGAAGATAATCTTCTCCATCTTCGAGTACCTGGTCTCTGCATCATGGAGCACCTTGCTTGTATAGTATACTGGCCTTTGCGTGCCATTGGTGTCCACGCGACCAGCACAAAACTAACGGCTTCAGGAGAGGCTACGAGGTATAGAAGGAGTTCTTCTCCACCTGTTGGCTTGGCTAGCAGCGGCGGGGTAGATAAGAATTCCTTTAACCCCTCGAACGCCTTTTGACACTCTTTCGTCCATTCGAATTCATTGACCTTACGGAGCGCCTTGAAGAAAGGTAGACATCTTTCAGTGGACTTGGACAGGAAGCGACTTAAGGCGGCCACCCTTCCCGTTAGGCGCTGTATTTCCTTCTTGTTGGCGGGAGGCCTCATGTCCAAAATGGCTTGAACTTTGTCCGGTTTGCCTCGATCCCCCGCCGGGTTACCATGAAACCCAAGAACTTTTCGGCTGTCACCCCAAATGCACACTTGCGTGGGTTCAGCTTCATCTGGTACCAACGAAGGTTGTCAAAAGTCTCCATTAAGTCCGCGATATGGTCGATGGCGTGGACGCTCTTTGTCAACATGTCATCCACGTACACTTCCATGTTACGTCCTATCTGGCCTTCGAAGACTTTGTTCATCAGCCTTTGGTAGGTGGCTCCTGCGTTCTTTAGCCCAAAAGGCATTACCCTATAGTAGTACAACCCCTTCTCAGTTATGAAGGAGGCAGCTTCTTCATCCGCCGGATTCATCCTGATCTGGTTGTATCCAGAGAAAGCATCCATGAAGCTAAGAACCTCATGCCCGGATGTAGCATCCACCAGTTGATCAATCCGGGGCAGGGGAAAGCTGTCCTTAGGGCATGCTTTGTTGAGATCGGTGAAATCCATGCACATTCTCCAGCTCCCGTTGGTCTTACGGACCAGCACCACATTGGCCAACCATTCGGGGTAATAAACCTCCCGAATATGGCCTGCAGCCGTTAACTTGCGAACCTCCTCATCGATAGCTTTCTGTCTATCTGGAGCGAAGTTTCTTTTTTTTTTTCTGTCGGACCGACCGACACTCTGGCCTGAGGTTGAGCCGTTGGGTGATCACTTCCTCAAGGATGCCCGGCATATCTGAGGACGACCATGCAAAGACGTCGGTGTTGGCATGCAGAAAAGTGAGAAGTCGATCACGTGCCTCTTCTGGAAGCAACGCCCCCACCTGAACAGTCCTTGCCAGGTCATCCCCCAAGGGGAGGGTCAGGAGGTGTTCGGCTGGCTCTCCCCTCCTTCCCAGCTCCCGGGGATCGAGCGGCTCAGAGGCTATTGCCGATGCCGCTTCCAGTGGGCTGGGAGACAAATGATAGCAAAGCGATGGCGGGCTTTGCTCCCCTTTCATCTCTCCGACTCCTTCATCAGTGGGGAACCTTACCAATAATCTCTTAGTGGAGATCACGGCATCTAGCAAATTCAATATGGTCTCCCTAATATAGCGTTATAAGCCAGTGGGACCTGGACCACCAAGAAATTTATAACCACGGTGCTTTGACATGGAGGGGTCCCAGCCATGACTGGGAGGGCAATCTCCCCCTCCACGCTCACCGAGTCTCCAGTGAAGCCCATTAGAGGCGCGGTGATGGGTCAGAGGGAAGACTTCGACAGATTCATCCGAACAAAAGCCTCGTAGCTCAAAACATCCACGAACTCCTACTATCAACTAAAATTCTTTTTATAGGATGTTTGGCTATAGTCATGGACACAACGACGCTGTCGTCATGCTTATTAACTACCCCATCTAAATCTTTTCCGAAGAAAGGAATTATAGAATCTATTCCCTCTCGCTGCCTCTTTGAACCGCCACCTGCCCCCCAGAAAATCATAGCTATGGTGTTCTCCGTTGGAGCATTGTCCACGCCAGCCGAAAGTACCGGAGGCACCGATGGACCCGAAGTGAGAAGGTTTCCCCTTCGAACGAATTTGCCCAGGTGACCCTGTTGAACCAGCTCCTCAATAGCCTTCTTTAGATGGCGATAGTCCTCGGTGTTGTGACCATAGTCTCGTGGTACCGACAGTAAAACTCCTTATTGCGGGGGGTCCCAGATTTCAAGGGAGCCGGACGCTTGAAATAAGGTTCCTCCTCGATCTCTAGCAGGATGTGAGATATAGGAGCCATGAGGGGAGTGAATTGCTCCTTAGGAACAAGCGTCTGTGGTCGGCGATCTGAGCGGTGAGGAGGCTCAGGCTTCCGAGGTCGTGCACCGGCATGATCAGTAGGCGATGGTTTCTTACTGGTGTTCTTGTCAGCTTCCCTCCTGGAAGAATCTACCTTATCAGCGCGGATGTACTTCTGTGCTCGACTCAGAAGCTCGGCATAAGAACTCGGAGGCTTCTTGTCCAGGGAATAGGCAAACCTGGATGGACGAAGTCCTCGTTTTAATGCCAAAGTGGCTACGGAGTCTTCAGGTTGTATACCTCCAACGCTGCTTCCTTAAACCGAGCAATAAAGTCCTTCAAGGTCTCGCCACTCCTCTGCTGGACAGCAAATAGGCTATCAGCCACTCGTGGGATCTTTCGGCAGGCATCAAAGTGGGCCAGAAAAGATCGCTCGAGTTGCCGAAACGAATTGATGCTGCGTGGAGGCAGCGGGAGTACCATGCATGTGCCGCCTTGCGAAGGGTGGCTGGAAAGGCGACACATAAAAGGGAGTCTGTCGCTCCCTGGACCTGCATGAGACCTTGTAGCTCTCCAGGTGGTCCGTCATGCCATCGTATGGATCCAGTTGGGGAGACGGAAGCGGGGCGGGACCGGTTCCTCCATGATATGCTGGGAAAGTGGGGGGCGATGCTCATAGTCCGTCCCGTGAGGATTAGCGATCCGGCGGCTAAGCTCTTCAACCGTCGATGATACTCATCGAGCCGTTGCTCGGCCCGACGGTAGTCTTCCTGAGGGTGCCATCTCGAGATGAATCGAAAGAAGAAACCGAGGAAGATCGCCGGCGTAAGGAACGCACCCGTCTGGACTCTCTCTCCTCCGGCCGATGGTGGGAACGACCGGAGTGGCGAGAGGGGGACCATCGTCGCTTCAAGGACTCTCGGCGACGAAGTTCAGGGGTGAGCGGCGGGAGACCTCAGGCGGGGTCCCACCTTGGTGAGATTGGACTGTCCCCCGCACCCCTTCATCGGGCGCAGGGGTTGAGGTGCGGCAGTCAAACAATGCTCTTGCAGTCCCCGTACCATTGTCATCAGGTCCTGGACCTGGTGAGCCAGAACCTCAAGCTGGTCAGGTTGGCTTATCTGTGCGGGGGGCGGAACACGGAGGTTGGCCTCGATTGCTCAGCCCGTGGAATACGCTCCGCGGCTTGACTGGAGGAAGCCTCCTGTGCTCGTGTAGTCACCATCGTCTCCCTCGCAGAATTGATGGGGTCACAGGGAGAACCTTCGCCTTCCTCCCGTGCGAACACCCTACCTGGCGCGCCAATCTGATGCGGACAAATCAACCGTGTTGAGCGACGGGCATGCTGAGGTTTGTCGTGGGCTTCCAAATGGGATGGAGGGGTCGTCTTCCTTCTTCGGAATCCTGCAAGAAGTCCCCAGCCGATGTTCCCGGCGAGGACCCTCCGACGCTCAAGTTAGTGAACTTGTCGCTCAGTTCTGTAGAAGTCAGATAATAGTTGAGAGATAGAGAGCGATAGATCGGGAGAGAGAAAGAGATCCCCTTGTATTGAGCTCGGGTCCTCCTCTTATACCTGTCTGGGGGCTCCCGTTTACCTCGTTCTATTGGAACCATCGAATCTTCCTTGTTGAGATAAGTTTCTTTGAACGGCAAGTGGTTAAGCCGTTGCTGGATGAGGGCCGCTTGTAGTGGTAACTGCCGATCGTGGTAGCACTTGCCCGTGATTTCAGTGAGCGAGGTACACGGCAATAAACCTCGATCTCGAGATCTGTTGCCTGAGGCGGGTCATTGTGCATGCGAAAAAGACACCAAGTTAGGACCGGAGTCGTCGCTGGAGGCCGGCGCCAAAGGTCGGAGCCAAAGGCTGTCGCTGGAGGCCGGAGCCAAAGGCCGTCGCTGGAGGCCGGAGCCAAAGGCCATCGCTGGAGGCCATCGCTGGAGGCCGGAGCTGAAGGCCATCGTTGGAGGCCGGAGTCATAGGCCGGAGCCAAAGTTCCTTTTCTGGGTTTTACTGTCACATCATTATCTTCGAAAATCGTGCAAAAGATAATACCACCAAGAGAAGACGATTAGTCGTATCAATATGTATACTAATGAGTATATTAAAACTTTATTAAGACAAGACTAATCAAGCTAGGTTAATTTCTTGGCTTGGGTTGAGATGAGTTTTGAGCTTGTATTACTTACTGTTTTAATTTGGGCCTAGCTCAAACTCTTATATTCACTAGGCATCCAAGTTCCAAACAAATGGGTCAAAATAGGGATGGCAATGGTGATAGAAAAACCTGATCTTCATAGGGAACCATCTCAATAAGGTGGATTTGGAGGGATTAAACAGGGATAGAAATGAAAATAGGGATAGGTATGAAATAAATATTTACTAATCCATTATATCTAGATTTGAGGATGGGGATTGGGGTCTCCATCCCTAAACCTAAATCCAAAACTCGATTATTTTTTCATAAAATAAAATTATTTTTATATCTATAATTATTTTCTAAATATACCCTAAAACCGTTCCTCTTTGTTTAGTTGTAATTTTTAGATATTTATAGATGCTAATATTACCACTTTATCCACTGAGTTTCCCAATGTACCTAATTATGAAACAGTTTTAGTTTTAAAATATGTATAACTAAATACTAAACTATAAATTGGTCTTTTATAATTTTACTAAAATTAATAATTTGGTTATTTACATTATTAATTTGTTATATTAATAGATATGATCCATTAATTTGCATGATTTCTTGAATTTAAAAGTTTTTTTAAAAAAAATAGGGATTGAAAATTCTTCTTAGGAAATAAGAATTGTAGGGGCAGGGATGGAGAAAAATATGAATCCACATTCGAGGATTGGGGTGGGGATAGAGAGCCAAGGCGGGACAAGGAATATACTCTATATCCGAATTCACCCTCTTGCCTTGGGTCCAAACTTGGACCTCTTTATGTTTGGATTGGATTTGTTTTTTCTTTTTAGATCTTTCACAATTTATCTTATCCAACAAGAATATAGAAATTGATATATTAAATACTTACGAGGAAACTATTCTCTTGAATACTTTGGCTCCGTTTCATAGAGCTACTGATAATCGAGCTTTTGACAGTAGAAACAAACTTGAGTATATTAATAAATATATTATAAATTTGTTGAGCCAAGTCAGATAGAGCAGGGTCATTCTTGCTGGCTTTGCTTGAAATTAGTTAACCTTTGAAAAAATCTTGAGATAGGCTATTCTTGACCTAAGCTTGAGCTTAGATCAAATTGCTTCCTTTCTTTAGACATCAATGTTAGAATCCTAATCCATATAGGAGGGTCCAATTATGGACTTGTTCATATTTGTGTTAGACTTTTTTTTTTTTTTCCAAGTCTTTCACAATTTGCCTTATCTAACAAAGATATAGAAATTGTTAGATTTATGATAATTTTTCTGTGAGGGAGTTTTTTTGTTGGATACTATGATTTCATTTAATAAAGTTGTTGATGGTAAAGCTTTTTACAATAAAGTTTTTAATCACAGAACTTTTGGACATGGAACTTTAATAAGAAATTATTTATTATTAATAATTATATTTTAAAAATACTATAAGATTTTAACATCTATTTTGTAACTAAACTAAAAATTTACTTTTAAGGTAAAAAATAATAAAATATATTGTATAGTTCTTTCAACAGTTTAATCAATTATGTTACCAAAACATCGTTACTATAAATTATTCTTAATCTATAAACTATTATAGTAAGATTATAATATAATCTTTACTATTATTTGATAATTATATTATAATATTATTAAAAGTATAATAATTATTATCTAATAATATAATATTAAATATTATGATATATTATTATAGCAATATCAGAAAATTATAAGATTATGATATAGTTTAATAATTTTATATTATTGAACTATATTATAATACTATAATATTATTATAGATCTTATTTTATAATGCATAATCATATGATGGTTCTAATATTTTCATACAGCATTATTTATATTATATTATATTATATTATATTATATTATTATAATGCAATTAGTTATAATTATAATATCATATCATATTATTTTATTTTATTTTAGAATATTTTAAAATGCTTTTAGGACTTTTAAAAAACATTATAAAAATACTAAAAAGCAGTTTTTATCCCTCTACAAGTTCTTTTGAGCCTACAAATTAAGGTCTAAGTCCAGTACATATGTGTTGACCTAATTATTGATTTTGATGATTAATAAAAGACATGAGTATATTCATTTTGTTTCTAATAGATTTAACAAGTGTTTCAGGGATTAAAAATGTTTGATCAATCAAAAAGAATAAAGAAACATGTTTTGAATCAATGTTTTAAAAGAAATTTTCAAAGTTCAGAGCCTAGAGTCGACACCCAAATAGTCAGAAGCCGACCCCAAGGCGTATCAGAAAGTTTCTGGGATTTTGGCACGGTCTGAAGTCGACACCCAAAGTTTCGGAGCCGACTCCAACCTGAGATACAGAGAAGTGCATTCTGTTTCAGTTTCTAGAGCCGACACATAGAATTCGAGGGCCGACACATGAGATTTCGGAAGCCGACACTTGAGTTTCTGGAGCCGACTCTAACCTGAGAACAGAGAGCATGTTTTATGGACTTTTCTGGAGCCGACACTTACAGTTTCCAGAGCCGACTTCCGAAAGCGACGAGTCAACACTTTCCTTTCTCAGAGCCAACTTGCCAATAACTTTTTCTTTACTATTTTTGAACACCCGATTGGAGCCGACACCTGAAAAGTTGGAGCCGACTCCAACCTGTCAGGAATGGATTTTTTATCTATCAGAACGTACTTCAACGGTAAGATTTCTTTTCACCTAACCTCTAACGGCTATTTTCTTTGTGTGTAGAAGAATCCAAACATCTCCAACGGCTATATTTCTCACCTAATCTTAGATTAAGGGATCTATAAAAAGGGGACCGTCCGTTTGAAAAAAAAAAGAGGAAAGTTAGAAAAAGAAAAAGGAAATATTTTGTGAAAAATCCAAAAAATCTTGAGAGAGAAATCAAAAGGAAAGCCTCAGAGCTTACATCAACCAATCCAAGAGAGTTCAAAGAGAAATCCAAGGCATTCAATTTCAAAATCGGAGGATTTTTCAAGTGAAGAAAAAGAAAGCAAAAGCCCTGATTTTCCTCAACTTCTCAACTGTAATCTTTATGAAGAATCTGAGCTGAGGCCTGATTCAACATTTCAAAGGAGAAGAGGAAAAAAAGAAAAGAAGAAAAGCTCAAATCAAATTCGCTTCAAACAGGCTTTTCTTATCCTTGTTTATTTAATTACATATTTGCTCACTTAAGGAGCTGTCTTATATTGTAAACTCTATTTTTCATAGTTGTTGGCTAGTTCAATCAAGGGATTGAATTTGTGAAGGTGGTATACCTCGGTACAAGCTAAGGATAGCTTATGGTTGGGTTTTGTGCTGGTGAGCCCGAAAAATCAGATGGGTTCATTGTAATCCCGGAGGGAAACAATAAGTTTTAAGTTGTGAGCTTGTAAAATAACTCGGCTGTAATCAAGTAGATTATAGTGTGGACCCAAGTAATACGTGGGAGTAGACGTAGGTGTTGGATACACCGAACCACTATAAAATCTTTGTGTTTGCCGTGTTTTGACTCTCTCACTCTATCTCTTTATTTGCGCTTAATATTTATCCTGTACTTAAACTTATTTATTCCAAAGCACATAGTTTTTAAAAGATTAAATTTTTAAGAATCCAATTCACCCCCCCCTCTTGGGTTGCCATCTGGGCCAACAATTGGTATCAGAGCCTGTGCTCATTGTTTATTTGATCACACGATCAAGAGCTAAAGATTCAAATGGTAACTCAAGCTGGATCTTCATTTGCTGAAGGTCAATCTACTAATAGACCTCTTTTGTTTAATGGTTCGAATTATTCTTATTGGAAAGCTAGAATGAAAATTTTTATTCAAGCTTTAGATTATGAACTTTGGAGTGTAATCACTAATGGACCAAGGACACCCACACACTTGGTAGATGGTTCAATAGTTCCTAAACCCAAAAGGGATTGGAATGAGAATGATAGGAAAATGGCTCAACTTAATGCAAAAGCCATGATAGTTTTATATTGTGCTTTAGATGCTAATGAGTTCAATAGAATTTCTACATGTATTTCCGCAAAAGAAATTTGGGATAGATTAAAAGTTATCCATGAGGGTACTAATCAAGTTAAAGAATCTAAAATCAATATTCTAGTGCACAAGTATGAATTGTTTAGCATGGAACAAAATGAAACCATCACATGCATGTACACTAGATTTACTGATATTGTAAATAGTCTAAAAAGTCTTGGCAAGACCTATACTAACTCTAAATTGGTTCGTAAAATTCTTAGGTCTCTTCTAAGGACATGGGAAGCAAAGGTAACTGCAATCCAAGAAGCCAAGGACCTCAACACCTTACCTTTTGAATATTGATTTTAGACCTAACTGCAATCCAACAGCAAAGGTACTAGCTCCCCCTTCGCCATTTTTGTACCTCGATTGCCCACAAATCTTACACCATCTCAGCTTCGAGTCTTCACCCCAATATATCATACAATTGTTCAAGCAACAATCGATCTTATTAATCGGGAGCCCAAGCCCACGCAATAACTTCTTCGTTGAGTAAAAACTGTCTGGTACAACATTATTATTTGGCAAAATTTCTTTGATTAACCCAGCTACAGAATTAAATGCCTTTTCTGATAATCGATGTTCTGCCTTAATATTCAGCAACCGAGCAGCCGTAGACAACTGCGAATGACCCTCACAACCAAGATACAATTCTTGATTTGCAGCACGCAACATATCATAAAATTGCTGTGCATCTAGATTTGGTTCTTCCATAAATGTATTCTGATTGAATTCATTACCCGATGCATTCATCACCATTTCTTCATATGTGTTTAGATTCACAAATGGTTCATCAACGGGAATTGACACTTGTTGGCTTGTAACAACTGCTGGAATTTCCTATGGTTCATCATGACAGTACCAAACATCGTAATCAGGAACAAACCCCTTTTTACACAGATGCACCTTAACAGTTTCGACATATCTGTAGGCTTTATTCTGACACCTGTGATAGTTGCATGGGCACCTAATCCTAGGCCCATCCATCAATTTAGGTTGGCTACATGCAAATGCGATAAATTCTTCCAATCCATTCAGAAAATCTGGATTAAGCAAGCCATCTTTTATCCTTGCATACATCCACGAGTGAGCCCCGCTCATTTTTGACCAACTTATACAATTTCTGGTAAACCATTAAAGGAAACCACATTATAAAACTATATTAGCATTACTAAATATATAACTAAATTATTTCTTTTACACAACTTAGGTTAATAACAACCATTTAAATAATTTATAACTGAACCAATTTTTTTTAGACAACTAAGGTCCCTACCCTGTAAGGCCCGGCCATGGCTACGATCCTTGGCGTGCTAGCAAGGATCGAGGCACAGGTTCATGCCAGGCTAATGCTAGGGCTTGAGTTCGGGTCGGGCCGCAAGGCGGTTCGTTTAATCATGAGACTTCACAAGCATTCAAGTGTCCTAAATTAATTCTACATTCACTCCATGTCTAAAAGGTAAGGCCCTATCCTATTTAAGAATATTTTTTGTGATATGTTATTCTGCTATTAATTATCATCGATCGGTTACGTTGAAATTTCAGCAGCATTTCCCCATATATTCTCCTAAATGTGTGGCATATATGCCACACTAGGAGAATGTATGAGCAAATACAAACCGCATCTCACCCAACGATGATTAATAGCAGACTAACATATCGCAAAAAATATTCTCAAACTGTCCACCAGGACAATTTGAGAATTTGCAAGACTAAGGCTTACAAATTCTCAAACGGGTCTAAAGGTTATAGTGCTGTGATTAATAATATGGAAATCCGAAGACAATTGAACTTATGTTTGTTATTCTTAACTTCTTGTCAATTATACATATATAGGAATAGTGTTCTATATATAGTCACTGACTTTTTAAGATTATTGTGTCGAATATAAATGTTTGTAAAGACTAAAATAAAATCATTGAAACTACTAATTTGTTGCTGAAAATTAAATAATAATACAACAAGACTTTCTATCTAGCATTACATAATTTAATGCATCATTCAATTTGAAGCAGAATGTAAATAATCAAGACATAACAATTGTAAATAACTACAAATGCACAAATATTATTGCATTAACAGCTATAAAGAAATGAAAAGCTACGACTGTAATTTTGAAATTACCTAATCTAAAGAGTTATGGTTAATGAGCTAAATTAGTCTATCCAAAGAGCTCCGACTAATGATTGATGAGCTAAATCAGTGTATCCAAAGAGCTCCGACTAATGACATAAATTAATTAATTTATAACTAATCTAATAAAAAATTAGATTAGTGGTCATATTTTTTTAATATTTGTCATCAAATTATTTGAAAATATTTTTAATAATAATAAAATATAATAGAATCTAAATTTTTAGTTAATTTTTTTTCATGAGTGTTAAAAAATTTTTTAAGGGGCCGGGGGTGGGGAAAACCCCCCTAGCTGTTACTTTTTTTTTAAAAAAATTAAGTTGCCCATGTTTTAAAAATATATTTATATTTTTTTATATTTATCATCAAATTATTTAAAAATATTTTTAAAAATAATAAAATATAATAGAATCTAATTTTTTTTGTTAATTTTTTTAATGAGTGTTATTTTTTTTAATTGAAGGGGCCGGGGTGGGGGAAAGGCCCCCTAGCTGTTACCTTTTTATTATTATTTTTTTTGTTTGGTCACCGTGGCCGGAGAAGACGAACGGGAGGGGGGGACCCCCCCTAACTGTTTTTTTTTTCCGGTGGCCTGGCCACCGTGGCCAGGCCACGGACGGCCATGGCAGCGGCCGTGGCCGGAGAAGACGAAGGGGGGGTGGGGAAACCCCCCACCCAAACTGTCAATTTTTTTTTGGTGGCCTGGCCACCATGGCCAGGCCACGGCAGCGGCCGTGGCCGGAGATGACGGCCACAGCCGTGGTCATGGCCGGAGAAGACGAAGGGGTGGGGGGTGGGGAAACCCCCCCCCCCCAAACAGTAAATTTTTTTTTGGTGGCCTGGCCACCGTGGCCAGGCCACGGCACCGGCCGTGGCCGGACCCTACTTTAAAAAAAAAAATAAAAGAAGGATGGGCTTACCTCGGTCGCGAGGGGACACCGCCGGAGTGGAGGGAGCTTCCGTTGAGGAAGAGGACGGGGGCAGCCAGAGGAGCGGACGGACGGCGGCGGCTAGGGTAGGAATAGGAAGAAGAAGAGAAGGGAAGCGGGTGGGGGCCGGCCCGACCAAGCCTTAATAGTGGTGATTAGTGACGCAATATATGCATCGCTAATCACTCGCTATTTTTTTATTATTATTATGGATTAGCGACGCATTGACATCGCTACTTTAGCTTTTTTTATTTTTTAATGCAAAACTTAGCGACGCAACTAATTGCGTCGCTAATGAGTCGCTAACTTGGCGCCAATGTCCGGTGTGAAAATAATTTTTATTTTCTAGGAAATTGCATCGCAAATGCATCGCAATATTTTTTAAATATTTATAACTGATAAAATTTATATTTTCTAAAAATAATTACGACGCATATATTGTGTCGCAATATTTTTTTAATTTTTGTATTACATTTATTTTCTTAAAAACATTGCGACGCAATAAATGCGTCGCAATATTAAAAATTATTTTCTTTGAAAAAATTATTTTTATTTTCTAGGAAATTGCATCGCAAATGCGTCGCAATATTTTTTAAATATTTATAACTGATAAAATTTATATTTTCTGAAAATAATTGCGACGCAAATAATGCGTCGCAATGTTTTTTTTTAAATTTTTTAATTATAATTATTTCTTTAAAAAAATTGCAACGCAATACATGCGTCACAAAATTAAAAATTGTTTTCTCCAAAAAAATTATTTTTTAGTAAAATGCATCACTAATGCATCGTAATTATTTTTTAATAATTATAACTGATAAAAATTATATTTTTTGAAAATAATTGCGATGCACATATTGCATCGCAATATTTTTTTTTTAATTTTTTTATTACTATTATTTTTTTAAAAAATATTGCGACGCAATAAATGCATCGCAATATTAAAAATTATTTTATCTCGGACCGTGGCGATCGGTCCGATCGGCGACGATCCGATGGTTGCGATCGATCCAAGCCTTGATCCCGATCGGCCACGACCGATCCCAGACCATTGCAATCGGTCCGAGATCGCGACGATCCGACAGTTGCGATCGATCCAAGCCCTGATCCCGATCGTCCACGACCGATCCCGGACCGTTGCGATCAGTCCGAGATCGCTTACGATCCGACGGTTGCGATCGATCCAAGCCATGATCTCGATCAGCCATGACTGATTTTGGACCATGGCGATCGATTCGATCGCCGATGATCCGACGGTTGCAATCGATCGAAGCCGTGATCCCAATCAGCCACGACCGATCATGGATCGTAGCGATTGGTCCGATCGGCGACGATCCAACGGTTGCGATCGATCCAAGCCCTGATCCCGATCGGCCACGACCGATCCCAGACCATTGCGATCGGTCCGAGATCACGATGATCCGATGGTTGCGATCGATCCAAGCCCTGATCCCGATCGGCCACGACCGATCCCGGACCGTTGCGATCGGTCCGAGATCGCTGACGATCCAACGGTTGCGATCGATCCAAGCCATGATCGATCCCGGTAGGCGATGAACGATCTTGGACCTTCGCGATCGATCCGATAGGTGATGATCCGACGGTTGCGATCGATCCAAGCCGTGATCCCGATCGGCCACGACCGATCTCGGATCGTTGCAATCCGTCCGAGATCGGTGATGATCCGATGGTTGCGATCGATCGAAGCCATGATCCCGAACGACCACAACCGAACTCAGACCGTGGCGATCGGTTCGATCGGGGACGATTCGACGGTTCCGATCGATCCAAGCCCTGATTCCAATTGGCCATGACCGATCCCAGACTGTTGCGATCGGTCCGAGATTGCTGACGATCCGACGGTTGCGATCGATCCAAGCCTTGATCCCGATCGGCCACTACCGATCGCGGACCGTGGCGATCGGTCCGATCGGCGACGATCCGATGGCTTCGATCGATCCAAGCCCTAATCCCAAACAGCCATGACCGATCTCGGACCGTTGCGATCGGTCCGAGATCGCTGATGATCCGACGGTTGCGATTGATCCAAGCCCTGATCTCGATCGGCCATGACCGATCTCGGACCGTTGCGATCGGTTCGAGATCGCTGATGATCCGACGGTTACGATCGATCCAAGCCCTGATCCTTATCGGCCATGACCGATCGCGGACCGTGGCGATCGGTCCGATCGGCGATGATCCGACGGTTGCGATCGATCCAAGCCCTGATCTCGATCGGCCACGACCGATCCTGGACCATTGCGATCGGTCCAAGATCACTGACGATCCAACGGTTCTGATCAATCCAAGCCCTGATCTCGATCGGCCATGATCGATCTTAGACCATGGCGATCGATTCGATCGCCGATGATCCGACGGTTGCGATCGATCGAAGCTATGATCCTGATCGGCCATGACAGATCTCGGACTGTGGCGATCGGTCCGATCGGTGATGATCCGACGGTTGCGATCGATCCAAGCCCTGATCCCGATCGGTCATGACCGATCCCGGACCGTTGCGATCGGTCCGAGATCGCGACGATCCGACGGTTGTGATCGATCCAAGCCCTGATCCCGATCGACCACGACCGATCCCGGACCGTTGCGATCAGTTCGAGATCGCTGACGATCCGACGGTTGCGATCGATCCAAGCCCTGATCTCGATCGGCCATGACCGATCTTGGACCGTGGCGATCGATCCGATTGCCGACGATCCGATGGTTGCGATCGATCGATGTCGTGATCCCGATCGGCCACGACCGATCACGGACCGTGGTGATCGGTCCGATCGGCGATGATCCGATGGTTGCGATCGATCCAAACCCTGATCTCGATTGGCCACGACCGATCTCGGATCGTTACGATCGGTTCGAGATTACGGACGATCCAACGGTTGCGATCGATCCAAGCCCTGATCCCGATCATCCACAACCGATCCCGAACCATGGCGATCGGTCCAATCGGTGACGATCCGATGGTTGCGATCGATCCAAGCCCTGATCCCGATCATCCACAACCGATCTTAGACCGTGGCGATTGGACCGATCGGCGTCGATCTGACGGTTGCCATCGATCCAAGCCCTGATCGATCCTGGTCGGCGATGAACGATCTCGGACCGTCACGATCGATCCGATAGGCGACGATACGACGGTTGCGATCGATCCAAGCTGTGATCCCGATCGGCCATGACCGATCTCGGACCGTTGCAATCCATCTGAGGTCAGCGACGATTCGACGGTTGTGATCGATCGAAGCCGTGATCCCGATCGGCCACAACCGATCTCGGACTGTGGCGATCGGTACGATCGGCGACGATCCGACGGTTGCGATCGATCCAAGCCCTGATCCCGACCGGCCACGACCGATCCCGGACCGTTGCGATTGGTCCGAGATCGCGATGATCCGATGGTTGCGATCGATCCAAGCCCTGATCCTGATCGGCCACGACCGATCCCAGACCGTTGCGATCGGTCCGAGATCACGGACGATCCGACGGTTGCGATCGATCCAAGCCCTGATCATGATCGTCCACGACCGATCCCGGACCGTAGTGATCGGTCCAATCGGCGACAATCCGATGGTTGCGATCGATCCAATCCCTGATCCCGACCATCAACGACCGATCTCAGACTATGGCGACCGGACCGATCGGCATCGATCCGACGGTTGCCATTGATCCAAGCCCTGATCGATCCTGGTTGGCGATGAACGATCTCGGACCGTCGCAATCGATCCGATAGGCGACGATTCGACGGTTGCGATCGATCCAAGCCGTGATCCCGATCGGCCACGACCGATCTCGGACCGTTGCAATCCATCTGAGATAGGCGACGATCCGACGGTTGTGATCGATCGAATCCGTGATCCCGATCGGCCATGACCGATCTCTGACTGTGGCGATCGGTCCGATCGGCGATGATCCGACGGTTGCGATCGATCCATGCCCTGATCCCGATCGGCCGCGATCGATCCCGGACCGTTGCGATCGGTCCGAGATCGCTGATGATCCGACGGTTGCGATCGATCCAAGCCCTGATCTCGATCGGCCATGACCGATCTCAGACCGTGGCGATCGATCCGATCACCGACGATCCGATGGTTACGATCGATCGAAGCTGTGATCCCGATCGGCCATGACCGATCTCGGACCGTGGCGATCGGTTCGATATGCGATGATCCGACGGTTTGCGATCGATCCAAGCCCTGATCCCGATCGGCCACGACCAATCCCGAACCATTGCAATCGGTCCGAGATCGCGATGATCCGACGGTTGCGATCGATCCAAGCCCTAATCCCGATTGGCCATGACCGATCCCGGACCGTTGCGATCGGTTCGAGATCGCTGACGATCTGATGGTTGCGATCGATCCAAGCCCTGATTGATCCCGGTTGGCAATGAACGATCTCGGACCGTCGCAATCGATCCGATAGGCGATGATCCGACGGTTGCGATCAATCCAAGTCGTGATCCCGATCGGCCACGACCGATCTCGGACCGTTGCAATCCGTTCGAGATCAGCGACGATCCGACGGTTGCGATCGATCGAAGCCGCGATCCCGATCGACCACAACCGATCTCGAACCGTGGCGATTAGTCCAATCGGCGACGATCCAACGGTTGCGATCGATCCAAGCCGTGATCTCGATCGGCCATGACCAACTCGGACCGTTGCGATCGGTCCGAGATCACTGACGATCCGATGGTTGCGATCGATCCAAGCCCTGATCCTGATCGGCCATGACCAATAGCGGACCGTGGTGATCAGTCTGATCAGCGACGATCCGACGGTTGCGATCGATCCAAGCCCTGATCCCGATCGGCCATGACCGATCCCGGACCGTTGCGATCGGTCCAAGATCACTGACGATCCGACGGTTGCAATCGATCCAAGCCCTAATCTCAATCGGCCATGACCGATCTCGGACCGTGGCGATCGATCCGATCGCCGACGATCCGACGGTTGCGATCGATCGAAGCCGTGATCCCGATCGGCCATGACCGATCTCGGACCATGGTGATCGGTCCGATCGGCGATGATCCGACTGTTGCGATCGATCCAAGCCCTAATCCCGATCGGCCACGACCGATCCCGAACCGTTGCGATCGGTCCGAGATCGCGACGATCCGACGGTTGCGATGGATCCAAGCCCTGATCCCGATCGGCCACGACCGATCTCGGACCGTTGCGATCGGTTCGAGATCGCTGACGATCCGACGGTTGCGATCGATCCAAGCCCTGATCTCGATCGGCCACGACCGATCTTGGACCGTGGCGATCGATCCGATTGCCGACGATCCGACGGTTGCGATCGATCGAAGCCGTGATCCCGATCGGCCATGACCGATCACGGACCGTGGCGATCGGTCTGATTGGCGATGATCCGATGGTTGCGATCGATCCAAGCCCTGATCTTGATCAGCCACGATCGATCCTGGACCGTTGCAATCGGTCCGAGATCGCGGATGATCCAACGGTTGCGATCGATCCAAGCCCTGATACCGATCGTCCACGACCGATCCCGGACCGTGGCGATCGGTCCAATCGGCGACGATCAAATGGTTGCGATCGATCCAAGCCCTGATCCTGATCGTCCACGACCGATCTCGGACCGTGGCAATCGGACCGATCGGCATTGATCCGACGATTGCTATCGATCCAAGCCCTGATTGATCCTGGTCGGCGATGAATGATCTCGGACCGTCGCGATCGATCCGATAGGCAACGATCCGACGGTTGCGATAGATCCAAGCCATGATCCCGATCGGTCATGACCGATCTCGGACCGTTGCAATCCGTCCGAGATCGGTGACGATCCGACAGTTGCGATCGATCGAAGCCGTGATCCCGATCGGCCATGACCGATCTCGGACCGTGGCGATCGGTCCGATCGGCGACGATCCGACGATTGCGATCGATCCAAGCCTTGATCCCGATCGGCCACGACCGATCCCGGACCGTTGCGATTAGTCTGAGATCGCTGACGATCCGATGGTTGTGATCGATCCAAGCCCTGATCCCGATCGGCCACGACCGATCTCGGACCGTGGCGATCGGTCCGATCGGTGACGATCCGATGGTTGCGATCGATCCAAGCCCTGATCCCGATCGGCCACGACCGATCTCGGACCGTTGCGATCGGTTCGAGATCGCTGACGATCCGACGGTTGCGATCGATCCAAGCCCTGATCCGATCGGCCACGACCGATCTCGGACCGTGGCGATCGGTCCGATCGCCGACGATCCGACGGTTGCGATCGATCCAAGCCCTGATCCCGATCGGCCATGACCGATCCGGACCGTGGCGATCGGTCCGATCGGCGATGATCCGACGGTTGCGATCGATCCAAGCCCTGATCCCGATCGGCCACGACCGATCCGGACCGTTGCGATCGGTCCGAGATCGCGATGATCCGACGGTTGCGATCGATCCAAGCCCTGATCCCGATCGGCCACGACCGATCCCGGACCGTGGCGATCGGTCCAATCGGCGACGATCCGACGGTTGCGATCGATCCAAGCCCTGATCCCGATCGGCCACGACCGATCTCGGACCGTGGCGATCGGTCCGATCGGCATGATCCGACGGTTGCGATCGATCCAAGCCCGATCCCGATCGGCCATGACCGATCCGGACCGTGCGATCGATCCGATCGGCCGATCCGACGGTTGCGATCGATCCAAGCCATGATCCCGATCGGCGACCGATCGGACCGTTGCGATCGTCCGAGATCGCGATCCGACGGTTGCGATCGATCCAAGCCCTGATCCCGATCGGCCATGACCGATCTCGGACCGTGGCGATCGGTCCGATCGGCGACGATCCGACGGTTGCGATCGATCCAAGCCCTGATCCCGATCGGCCACGACCGATCCCGGACCGTTGCGATCGGTCCGAGATCGCTGACGATCCGACGGTTGCGATCGATCCAAGCCCTGATCCCGATCGGCCACGACCGATCTCGGACCGTGGCGATCGGTCCGATCGGCGACGATCCGACGGTTGCGATCGATCCAAGCCCTGATCCCGATCGGCCACGACCGATCTCGGACCGTTGCGATCGGTCCGATCGCGACGATCCGACGGTTGCGATCGATCCAAGCCCTGATCCCGATCGGCCACGACCGATCTCCAACCGTGGCGATATCCGATCGCCGATGATCCGACGGTTGCGATCGATCCAAGCCGTGATCCCGATCGGCCATGACCGATCTCGGACCGTGGCGATCGGTCCGATCGGCGACGATCCGACGGTTGCGATCGATCCAAGCCCTGATCCCGATCGCCACGACCGATCCCGGACCATTGCGATCGGTCCGAGATCGCGACGATCCGACGGTTGCGATCGATCCAAGCCCTGATCCCGATCGGCCACGACCGATCTCGGACCGTGGCGATCGGTCGATCGCCGACGATCCGACGGTTGCGATCGATCCAAGCCCTGATCCCGATCGGCCACGACCGATCTCGGACCGTGGCGATCGGTCCGATCGGCGATGATCCGACGGTTGCGATCGATCCAAGCCCTGATCCCGATCGGCCATGACCGATCCCGGACCGTTGCGATCGGTCGAGATCGCGACGATCCGACGGTTGCGATCGATCCAAGCCCTGATCCCGATCGGCCACGACCGATCCCGGACCGTTGCGATCGGTCCGAGATCGCGACGATCCGACGGTTGCGATCGATCCAAGCCCTGATCGATCCCATCGGCCACGACGATCCGGACCGTGCGATCGGTCCGATCGGCGACGATCCGATGGTTGCGATCGATCCAAGCCGTGATCCCGATCGGCCACGACCGATCCGGACCGTTGCAATCGAGCGATGATCGACGGTTGCGATCGATCCAAGCCTGATCCCGATCGGCCACGACCGATCTCGGACCGTGGCGATCGGTCCGATCGGCGATGATCGGCGACGATCCGATTTGCGATCGATCCAAGCCCTGATCCCGATCGGCCACGACCGATCCCGGACCGTTGCGATCGGTCCGAGATCACGATGATCCGATGGTTGCGATCGATCCAAGCCCTGATCCTGATCGGCCACGACCGATCCGGACCATGGTGATCGATCCGATCGGCGATGATCCGACGGTTGCGATCGATCCAAGCCCTGATCCGATCGGCCATGACCGATCCCGGACCGTTGCGATCGGTCCGAGATCGCTGACGATCCGACGGTTGCGATCGATCCAAGCCCTGATCCCGATCGGCCATGACCGATCTTGGACCGTGGCGATCGGTCCGATCGCCGACGATCCGACGGTTGCGATCGATCCAAGTCGTGATCCCGATCGGCCACGACCGATCTCGGACCGTGGTGATCGATCCGATCGCCGATGATCCGACGGTTGCGATCGATCCAAGCCGTGATCCCGATCGGCCACGACCGATCTCGGACCGTGGCGATCGGTCCGATCGGCGATGATCTGACGGTTGCGATCGATCCAAGCTATGATCCCGATCGGCCACGACTGATCCCGGACCGTTGCGATCGGTCAGATCGCGACGATCCGACGGTTGCGATCGATCCAAGCCCTGATCCCGATCGGCCATGACCGATCCCAAACCGTTGCGATCGGTCCGAGATCGCGACGATCCGACGGTTGCGATCGATCCAAGCCCTGATCCCGATCGGCCACGACCGATCTCGGACCATGGCGATCGGTTAGATCGGCGACGATCCGATGGTTGCGATCGATCCAAGCCCTGATCCCGATCGGCCACGACCGATCCTGGACCGTTGCGATCGGTCAAGATCGCTGACGATCCGATGGTTGCAATCGATCCAAGCCCTGATCCAATCGGCCACGACCGATCTCGGACCGTGGCGATCTATCCGACTGCCGATGATCCGACGGTTGCGATCGATCAAAGCCATGATCCCGATCGCTATGATCGATCTCTGACCGTGGCAATCGGTCCGATCGGCGATGATCCGATGGTTGCGATCGATCCAAGCCCTGATCCCGATCGGCCATGACCGATCCCGGACCGTTACGATCGGTCCGAGATCGTTGATGATCCGACGGATGCGATTGATCCAAGCCCTGATCCGATCGGCCACGACCGATCTTAGACCATCATGATCGATCCGATCGTCGATGATCCGACGGTTGCGATTGATCGAAGTCGTGATCCGATCGGCCACGACCGATCTCGGACCGTGGCGATCGGTCCAATCAGCGACGATCCGACGGTTGCGATTGATCCAAGCCCTGATCCCGATCGGCCACGACCAATCTCGGACTGTTGCGATCGGTCCGGGATCGCGATGATCCGACGGTTGCAATCGATCCAAGCCCTGATCCCGATTGGCCACGATCGATCCTGGACCGTTGCGATCGGTCCGAGATTGCTGACAATCCAACGGTTGCGATCGATCCAAGCCCTGATCGATCCCGGTTGGCGATGAACGATCTCGGACCATCGCGATCGATCCGATAGGCGATGATTCGATGGTTGCGATCGATCCAAGCCGTGATCCCGATCGGTCACGACCGATCTCAGACCGTTGCAATCCGTTCAAGATCAGCGATGATCTGACGGTTGTGATTGATCGAAGCCATGATCCCGATCGGCCACGACCGATCTCGGACCGTGGCAATCGGTTCGATCGGCGACAATCCGATGGTTGTGATTGATCCGAGCTCTGATCCCGATCGGCCATGACCGATCCCGGACCGTTGCGATCGGTCCAAGATCACTGACGATCTGATGGTTGCGATCGATCCAAGCCCTGATCCTGACCGGCCAAGACCGATCGCGGGCTGTGGTGATCGGTCCGATCGGCGACGATCCGACGGTTGCGATCGATCCAAGCCCTGATCCCGATCGGCCATGATCGATCCCGGACCGTTGCGATCGGTCCGAGATCGCTGACGATCCGACGGTTGCGATCGATCCAAGCCCTAATCTCGATCGGCCACGACCGATCTCGGATCGTGGCGATCGATCCGATCGTCGACGATCCGATGGTTGCGATCGATCGAAGTCGTGATCCTGATCGGCCACGACCGATCTCGGACCGTGGCGATCGGTCCGATCGGCGATCCGACGGTTGCGATCGATTCAAGCCCTGATCCCGATCGGCCACGACCGATCCCAGACCGTTGCGATCGGTCAGAGATTGCGACGATCCGATGGTTGCGATGGATCCAAGCCCTGATCCCGATAGGCCACGACCGATCCTGGACCATTGCGATCGGTCCGAGTTTGCTGACGATCCGACGGTTGCGATCGATCCAAGCCCTGATCTCGATCGACCACGATCGATCTCGGACCATGGCGATCGATCCGATTGCCAATGATTCGACGGTTGCGATCGATCGAAGCCGTGATTCCGATCGGCCATGACCGATCACGGACCGTGGCGATCAGTCCGATTGGCGACGATCTGATGGTTGCGATCGATCCAAGCCCTGATCTTGATCAGCCACGACCGATCCTATACCGTTGTGATCAGTCTGAGATCGCGGATGATCTGATGGTTGCGATCGATCCAAGCCCTGATCCCGATCGTCCACGATCGATCCCAGACCATGGCGATCGGTCCAATCAGCAACGATCCTATGGTTGCGATCAATCCAAGCCCTGATCCCGATCGTCCACAACCGATCTCGAACCGTGGCGATCGGACCGATCGGTGTCGATCCGACGGTTGCCATCGATCCAAGCCCTGATCGATCCTGGTCGGCGATGAATGATCTCGGACCGTCGCGATCGATCCGATAAGCACCGATCCGACGGTTGCGATAGATCCAAGCCGTGATCCCGATCGGCCACGACCGATCTCGGACCGTTGCAATCCGTCCGAGATCAGCGACGATCCGACGGTTGCGATCGATCGAAGCAGTGATCCTGATCGGCCATGACCGATCTCAGACCATGGCGATCGGTCTGATCGGCGACGATCCGACTGTTTCGATCGATCCAAGCCCTGATCCCAATCGGCCACGACCGATCCTGAACCGTTGCGATCGGTCCGAGATCACTAACGATCCGATGGTTGCGATCGATCGAAGCCGTGATCCCGATCAGTCACGATCAATCTCGGACCGTGGCGATCGGTCCGATCGGCGACGATCCGACGGTTGCAATCGATCGAAGCCCTAATCCCGATCGGCCACGACCGATCCCGGACCGTTGCGATCGGTTCTAGATCGCTGACGATCCGACGGTTGCGATCGATCCAAGCCTTGATCTCGATCGGCCACGACCGATCTCGGACCGTGGCGATCTATCCGATCGCCGATGATCCGACAGTTACGATCGATTGAAGCCATGATCCCGATCGGCCACGACCGATCTCAGACCATGGCGATCGGTCCGATTGGCGATGATCCGATAGTTGCGATCGATCCAAGCCCTGATCCCGATCGGCCACGATCGATCCTGGACCGTTGCGATCGGTCTGAGATCGTGACGATCCGATGGTAGCGATCAATCCAAGCCCTGATCCCGATCGGCCACGACCGATCCCGGACCGTTGCGATCGGTCCGAGATCGCTGACGATCCGATGGTTGCGATCGATCCAAACCCTGATCTCGATCGGCCACGACCGATCTTGGACCGTGGCGATCGATCCGATCGCTGACGATTCGATGGTTACGATCAATCGAAGCCGTGATCCCGATTGGCCACGACTGATCAAGGACCGTGGCGATTGGTCCGATCGGCGATGATACGATGGTTGCAATCGATCCAAGCCCTGATCCCGATCGACCACGACCGATCCCGAACCGTTGCGATCGGTTCGAGATCATGGACGATCCGACGGTTGCGATCGATCCAAGCCCTGATTTCGATCGTCCACGACCGATCTCGGACCATGGCGATCGGTACAATCGGCGACAATCCGTTGGTTGCGATCGATCCAAGCCTTGATCCCGATCGTCCACGATTGATCTCGGACCGTGGCGATCGGACCAATCGGCATCGATTCGACGGTTTCCATCGATCCAAGCCCTGATCGATCCTGGTTGGCGATGAACGATCTCGGACCATCGCAATCGATCCGATAGGCGACGATTCGACGGTTGCGATCGATCCAAGCCGTGATCCCGATCGGCCATGATCGATCTCGGACCACGGATGAAAATGGGTCGGCAGGGGCCGACGGATGAAAATGGGTCGGCAGGGGCCGACAGATGAAAATAGGTCGGCAGGGGCCGACAGATGAAATACGGGTCGGCTGGGGCCGACGGATGAAAATGGGTCGGCAGGGGCCGATGGATGAAAATGGGTCGGCAGGGGCCGACAGATGAAAATAGGTCGGCAGGGGCCGACAGATGAAATACGGGTCGGCTGGGGCCGACGGACAAATACGGGTCGGCTGGGGCCGACGGATGAAAATGGGTCGGCAGGGGCCGACGGATGAAAATAGGTCGGCAGGGGCCGACGGATGAAATACGGGTCGGCTGGGGCCGACGGACAAATACGGGTCGGCTGGGGCCGACGGATGAAGTAGGTTTCTGCACTCCCTGCCATCCTGCCAGCGTTCTGCCATCTTGCAGGCAATTCGGTTTTTCTTTACTATAAGTGGGGATACGGCAGAGTGGGGGTATAAAGCTGTATCAGAGCTTTCCGAAAGATGCTCCTTTCCCATGCGGGTCATCTCGTTGCGACGCGCACGCAACCGTCCACTATTGGACAGTATCTTTCAAAGGGCGATTTTCTGAGCTCGCCGATTTCCGAAGCGTCAGCGGACGATTTTCTGCATTTAATGACTGCGATCCGGGATAAGGAAAGGATCTCCGTACGCGTCCTGGTTCGGGCGGTGAGTTCGGCGCGCAGTGGGATGCTGCGCTTATCGTAAGAGACCATGTGGAGACGTGGGACAGGTGCTTGAATCTCGGGACTCACAGCCTGGGTGGCTTTTCCTGGTCCATTTCCGCCTATAAAAAGGGGAAAGAGGGGCCTCATCTGGCTATCCCCAAAGTTTCTTTCTCGCCGAAATTTTTATTATTCTCATTTCTCTGTTGCTACGAGTGGAAGGATCGACCCTTCTCTTCATGGGCTCCTTGCCGCCGGATAGCTGGGGCGACCGGGGAGCAGCTGAAGGACGGCTCATCCTTAGGGGACGAGTCGCGGAGATCATATGGAGAGCGCACATGGAGGGGGCAGAGATCATACGGAGAGCGCACATATGCGCTTCCGTTGTGGTCTGCGGCTCCTGCTGCGGGGGTTGCGGGTCAGGAGGCGTATGGACACCCCCGTAGCACGCGCAGGCCCTCCCTCTTTCGCTGGCTTAGGTTCCCGCGCCTTCTCTGAGGGGAATCCTTGCCACGGGAGGGAGAAGATGGGAGCAACCGGGTTCGGAGGGTTCTCGGTTCCCTCGAGTGGGCGGCGGCCCGTGGCCCGGCACTCCCTTCTAGGGGAGTGGATTGGGCCTTTGGGATCCTCAGAATCAGCATCCGCGGGCCATGCCTCAGTTTGGATTTTTTAATTCATCCTGCTCAAGCGGACTTGGCCGTTTCCTGGTTTGCATGATTTCTCGATCCGGATGTTGGAACATCGTAGTTGTCTAGGCCTGCCTTGGGGCAATTGCCCGAGTCTTGTATTTGCCTTTATTTTATGCATTTCGATGCTTTTGTAACGCCTATGAGGCATTTGTAATTGATCATGATGGAGAATAAAGAGAGTTACAACCCATTTCTTAATTTGTCTTTTCTTGTGCCGATTTCATTGCTATTTGTCGTTTGTGGGGCATAAAAGTGTCCCGCTCGTCCTTAGACGAGGATCCCATGATGCCCGAACTAATTGAGGTCCGTATGCAGCGGTACAAAGATAGTTCGGCGAAATACACTCCTTGCTTAGGTCGGGAGTCTGGTATTTTGTGCTCCGTTTTTATCGGAGCCCGGAGTATCGTGGGTCGGCTTTGGCCGAAGTTCGGGGAGCCTTCAACCCTTTTTGCCATGGTTCAAGGATTTAGTCCCTCGAGATAGTTGAGTTCTGGGGAACATCTTACTTGGCTCTGCCAAGGTTTGAAGAATTTTGTAGCTCGGCCCTGCCGAAGTTCGGAGAACTGATAGCTCGGCCCTGCCGAGGTTCGGAGAACGGATAGCTCGGCCCTGGCGAGGTTCGGAGAACTGATGGCTCGCTCTGCCGAGGTTCGGAGAACTGATAGCTCGGCCCTGCCGAGGTTCGGAGGACTGGTAGCTCGGCCCTGCCGAGGTTTGGAGAACTGATAGCTCGGCCCTGCCGAGGTTCGGAGAGCTGATGGCTCGGCCCTGCCGAGGTTCGGAGAACTGATAGCTCGGCCCTGCCGAGGTTCGGAGAACTGATAGCTCGGCCCTGCCGAGGTTCGGAGAACTGATAGCTCGGCCCTGCCGAGGTTCGGAGAACTGATAGCTCGGCCCTGCCGAGGTTCGGAGAACTGATAGCTCGGAGGGAGCGAATCAGTCGCCGAGCGGAACGGTCGGCGTGTTTGCTATGCTTTTACTGGCGATGCTCTTTTCGAGGGGACAGATCGTCGATCGGGCGTCGGACTCTGTTCCCACGCGTTTTTCGAGAAAGGGGGCGATTTTAAGAGGCTTGGGGAAGCGTCGAAAGCATTTATTGCAGGAGGCGGCAGATCGGGAAGATGCTCTGTTGCATTTTCCGATCTGCCTTGGGATAGGGCGCGACTTTTCGGATTCCGTACGCATTAGAACGGCGACACATGGCAAATTTTTAGGGTCGGCGTCCGCGGTACGGCTGAACTGGATACCCTCCTAGCGGGTATAAATATGGCCGAGGGGGACTGGATTGGCCACCTTTCGGTCTGAGCTTAAAAGAAAATGGATTCTCCGGCGCGGTCCTCAACCGACTCGCGCTCTTCGGTTGACAACCCGTCGGATTCGGAGGAGAGAGCGATCTCCGTGACTGTTGACGGGCTGGCCCTTGCGTCAAGCCTCGCAACCAACGAGCGGCTCGCCAGGACCGCTGAAGAGTTCCTGGATATTTCGGTTCGGGAGGCGGAGGCCTCACGTTTGGTAATGGGTCGGCAGGAGGAGGAGATCCGGCTGCTTCGTCAGCAGGTGGCCGACCTGACCGCTCTTCTGGAGAGGTTGTTGGGTTCTGGGGGCAAGTGACCCCAGGGCTTCTGCCTGCCCTTGCTTTTGTTTTCCCGCAGTTTCTTTGTAACTCCCCCCCCTTTATGAATGAAAAATGGTCCTTGTCTATCGGCGGAGTTCTTTTCTTTCAAGAGTTTACGGCCTTCGCTCGTATGTCGAACCAGGGTGTGCCCTTGTTCGTTTTTTGCGCGCTAATGTAGGCTCTTTGAACGATGGGCTATAGGGGCGCTACCCGAAGGATCCCCAATGGTTAGAGAGGGTGTTTGCCTAACTCTTCCCGGGACCTTCGGTCAGTTACGCGAGGCTTGATGGCCTTGAGAGTAGATTTGCCAACGGCGGCTTTTTCTCGTCAATGGTTTTTTACTCAACGTGCTCGTCTCAAACCGGACGAAGTTTTCGGGTACTATTTGGGGCCGTTCGGCTTTGGTCGAGGCCCATGGTTCCAGACCCTTTTGCCGGGGTTTTTAGCCCGAGTGGTTTTTACCTGGCCTTGCCATGGCTCGGTGAAACATTTCACTTGGTCCCGCCAAGGTTCGGAGACTTGTTGCTCGGCCCCGCCGAGGTTCGGAGAAATGTTTTACTTGGCCCTGCCAAGGTTCGGAGATTTGTTGCTCGGCCCTGCCGAGGTTCGGAGAAATGTTTTACTTGGCCCTGCCAAGGTTCGGAGATTTGTTGCTCGGCCCTGCCGAGGTTCGGAGAAATGTTTTACTTGGCCCTGCCAAGGTTCGGAGATTTGTTGCTCGGCCCTGCCGAGGTTCGGAGAAATGTTTTACTTGGCCCTGCCAAGGTTCGGAGATTTGTTGCTCGGCCCTGCCGAGGTTCGGAGAAATGTTTTACTTGGCCCTGCCAAGGTTCGGAGATTTGTTGCTCGGCCCTGCCGAGGTTCGGAGAAATGTTTTACTTGGCCCTGCCAAGGTTCGGAGATTTGTTGCTCGGCCCTGCCGAGGTTCGGAGAAATGTTTTACTTGGCCCTGCCAAGGTTCGGAGATTTGTTGCTCGGCCCTGCCGAGGTTCGGAGAAATGTTTTACTTGGCCCTGCCAAGGTTCGGAGATTTTCCTGTTCAAGCAGATAGCTCGGTTGTGCCGAGGATTGATAAGCAGCATCTATTTCCATTTACGATTTATGGCAATATGGGATATAATCGATTCACACAATAAGTTGTGGGAAAATAGACAACTGGCGGGGCGTAAAGGACATACCCTATTGATAGTATTTGCGGAGGTTGTCCGAGTTCCACGTTCGGGGGACGGATTTCCCTTCGAGGTCCTGCAGCTTGTAGGTTCCTGGCCCAATGACCTCCGTGACTTGGTACGGGCCTTCCCAGTTCGGCGCCAGCTTTCCTTGCTCCAGCGGTTTGGATACAGAAGCTTTCCGGAGGACAAGGTCGCCAGGAGGAAAGTCTTCCCCTTAACTCTGGAGGCATGGTACCGAGCCACCCTCTGTTGATAGGCGGCCGTCCTGATTCGGGCCTTCTCTCTGACTTCCTCCACCAAGTCGAGGTTGGTGCGGAGTTGCTCGTTGCTGGCTTCTTCCGAGTAACTCTCCACCCGCAAAGATGGGAGGCCCACTTCCACAGGGATGACGGCCTCCGTACCGAAAGCCATTCGGAATGGGGTCTCGCCCGTTGGGATTCTCGGAGTGGTGCGATAGGCCCACAAGACATGGTGCAGCTCATCTGCCCACCTGCCTTGGGCTCTAGAGAGGCGAGCTTTGATTCCTTGGAGGAGAGTCCTGTTGGTTACCTCGGCCGCTCCGTTGGCTTGTGGGTGCCCGACCGAAGTAAGGTGGTGACGAATTCCATGCTCTTCGCAGAATTGGCGGAATTTGGAATTGTCGAACTGCTTGCCGTTATCGGTGATTATGGTGTGGGGGAGGCCGAACCGGCAGATGATGGACCTCCACACAAAGTCTCTGGCCCGGGCTTCGGTGATTTGGGCAACGGCTTCCGCTTCAACCCATTTGGTGAAGTAGTCAATGGCGACAAATAAGAATTTTCGCTGTCCCGTCGCCAACGGGAATGGGCCGAGGATGTCCATCCCCCATTTGGCAAAGGGCCAAGCGGAGGATATGGAAACTAGCTCGGCGGAGGGGAGCCTCTGGATGCTCGAATGCTCTGGCAGGCGTCACAGGCTCGGACTAGATCGTCCGCATCTTTCTGCATGGTCGGCCAATAATAGCCTTGCCGTAGCACTTGTGACACAGGGACCGGCCTCCCAGATGGTTGCCGCAGATCCCTTCATGTACCTCCCGTAGAGCGTAGTCCGCCTCGGATGGGCGGAGGCATCTGAGCAGCGGCATGGAGAAAGACCGCTTGTAAAGCTGGCTGTCAATCAATACATAGTGGGTCGCCTGCAGCTTCAATTTCCTGGCCTCCCTTCGGTCGGACGGGAGCGACCCTTCTTTAAGATAGCTGAGGATAGGGTCGAACCAGGATGGTTCGGTCTCGATTTGCATCACCCGGTCAGCTTCCATGATACTCGGCTTCTCCAGAGTCTCCAGATGGAATTTTTGTTCAGCATCCATTGTCTCCGTGGTTGCCAATCGGGAGAGTAGGTCGGCACGGGCGTTTTCCGATCTAGGAATTTGAATGATTTCAAACTCTGAAAAGTGAGGAAGTAGGCCGCGCACCTCTTGGAGATATCGAACCATATTGGGTTCTCGGGCTTCAAACTCCCCTCGCAC
>UESW01005105.1:0-48339 GCA_900491605.1 Calamus simplicifolius | reverse complement strand
CCTTCTTCCCCAGCACCGGCAGCCAGCGATGTCTCCGGCGAGTCCTCCTTCCCCAGCATTGGCAGGCAGTGGCGGTGAGTAACTTCCTCCGAAACCCACCGCCTTCGCCTATGCCTCCCTCCGTTGACCTCCACCTCCCTCCCTCACCTCACTCCGCCCCCCTCCAGCAAGCACCGAAGGGAGAGTTCGGCCCTGGGTCGAACAGAGAGTCTCTCAATTTGGCCTTGATGGGTTGAACAAAGAATACTCTATGGCCCAACGTGGCCGAACAGAATCTTCTAGTTCGGCCCAACAGGGCCAAACAGAGGATTTTATAATTTTTAAATTTATTATAAGTTGTTTTAAAAAATTAATATTTAGTAAATGTTTATATATAAAATAAATTTATTATTTAGTAAATATTTATATATAAAATTTATTATATATTTTTGATAAAAATACATGTATATACGGTATAGTTTAGTTTTTTTAAAAAAAATGGATATATTTTAATCTTGCGTATTAATGCTGGTTAATGCCATGTTTTAGATATGGATGCTAGTCCATCACAAGTTAGACCCACAGCATCAGCCAGAAGATGTCGTGGCAGACATGCTGAGCTTGAGATTCCTGTTGCACTTGAAGAGAGAAATGACCTTCAAGGCATGCATCTTTTAAATTATTGGTAACAATTACCAAGGCGAAAGCTTAAAGATTAAATAATAATCTTTCTAACATGCATCAAGAACATATATTTGCCTTTTACTATAGGATCATTTGATCTAAATTATGCATATAAACAAAATTATCAAGATCATATCTTAATCATCAAGATAAGAAGTCATACCACTTATCTTAAAACTTGCCTTAAGATCTAGGGATTATATTACTTACCTTAAGAACAAAAGCTAAATTCGTTGCGCTTTGCAGCTGTTCAATCGTTCGGCCTCTAGAATCGTCCACGCAAAGTCCTCGAATGATCGAATTTTCAAAAGTGCTAGCTCGCGAAAAAATAACTTTGCTGATCTTAAATCCTTCCACTTGAATCTTCATTCGAGATTTATCAAGCTTTTGCTAACACCAGAATCACACCAGAATTTATATTCTAACTCTTAGAACTATAATACTTGGTTCTGACTTTTTAGAATTCTAATCAGTATCACATCTTGTGAAGAATGTCATCTATTTATAGACACAATTCAGCCTTTAGCCCATTGAATTCTAACACTTAGAATTTCGATATTTGATGAAAACCAAAGATGCACATTAATTCCACACACTTGTCAATGCACGAAGAGTTGCGTGGAGTGCTTTTCCAAAAGGCACATTAATTCACACTCTTGTCAATGCATGAAGAGTTATGTGGTGTGCTTTTTTAAAAAGCACAATAATTTACACTCTTATCAATGCATAGAGAGTTGTGTGAATTACTCTTCCAAAGATGAACCTTCTAGGAATTAGCAAAATTCATTATCTTCCTTGAACCATTTGAGAAGATTAAAAGTTATACATTAAATTCTGCATAAGAATTTAATTTATCATGAGATGAGATTTTATTTATCTCATCATGTGAGATCCTCGTGCGAGAAAACCCTTTTCACACATGGGATTTGGGTTTGGGTTTTGATTTAAGCTGATTAAATTTATTGGATTGAACCCACATAAATCATAGTCCTAGCCCAAATCAAATTTGGCTAGTCCTGAATCTATTTAAATCCAAATAAGTATAATTTCAAATCAATATTTAAATTGATTAGTCTTTCTAATAGACTTAAACCTAATAAATCTTATTCACTTGTACTTAACCTAATTAATATAATTAATCAATCAAATTGATTAATTAAATCAGATACGCTTCTCAATTATTAATAAGCAAAGAAACTTCAATGCGTGTGACTCTCTAGGTTCAAACCTAAGCCGGCCGCATAGGAACAATTTTCTATATTAATCGATGTGCCCATCTAGCAATAGAACTTGACGTCCGAATAGGTCGAAGAGTTATCGTGGAGCGGGCACCAAGATCAGGCAGAGAATTTTTAATCCATTGTAGATATCTGATTAGGTTTATAGGGTTTGATTCAGTTAAAAAACTAGGTTTAGTTTATTTTATGTTAATTTGGGTCTAATTTTATTTTTATTTGGGCATTTGAGTCCTATCTTTTGAGTTGGTACTCATTATTAGGGTTTGGGTCATATTGAGTCAGCTCATTATGAGCTTGGGTCAATTTGAGTCATGTCCAGTCCAGTTGGTCTTATATGTGTCCTGTTTAGTCCGGTTAATATTAAGTTCATTCAGCTTACAAGAGAAGACATCAATATTGAAGCAGAAGACAAGGCCAGTCAAACAGAGTAGCTCTAAATTCAAGTTGGCACCACACTTGCATAAGAAGTCACATGCCAGCCATACACCTGCCACCCTCCAGCACAAGTATTCTGCACGCCACCTAGCAGAGCAAGCTCATCAACAAGATAAGCCTCAATCTCCCAAATCATGCAATCCTATTTGGAAGAATTTTAGTCCAAAAAAGTAGGCATTCCACACGCCACCTAGCAAAGCAAGCAAGTCAACAGGATAAGCCTCAATTTCCCAATTCATGCAACCCTATTTGAAAGAATTTCAGCCCAAAGAAGCAACAAAGGGACGCCCCTTATTTCCGCCTATAAATTGCCTTTTAATTTTGAAGGGGATTTGTATGGCATGAAGTTTTTTTTCATGTAATCTAATCCACACTTTAAGAAGAAAGTGGGTGCCCCGTTTCTTTCCATATATGTATTTACTTGGGCCCTAAGTCTTTTGCTCTATAAAAGAGACCCTCTTGTATGAATTATGGATCTTTTAATTATTAATCAATCAATCCAATTTTGAGTTATTGTGAGTTTTGTTATTTGGTTCTCTGACGCTCTTGATTCCCTTCTCCTGCACATGCCAACATCCCAGTCTGTTGAGAATTTGAGAGATTGTAATTATTTAATTACCCCAACTTTATTGATTTTTATGATTTCCAAAAGCCATGAGTTATTTTAAAGGAAATAATGAGTTTATTTATCAAAACCTTGAGCTTTTTCAAAATGAAAGCAATGGACTCTCAATGTTTAAATTCACTGAGTTTTGAATCAATTTGAAAAGAAGTTTCAAGCTCTATATTTAAGATTTCAAAAAGGAATTTTTATATGTTATATTTCAATCAATAATTTCTTGAAACATGTCTTGAATTCATGCTTAATGTCATATTTATTGTATTCAAGTCAAAATATCATTTAAAATTATTCTGGGACGAATTTCAAAGTCAATCAAGAAAATTTCTGATTTTTGATACGCTCCGGAGCCGACTCTAGAGTTTCAGAGTCGACTCCAGTAAGTAACAGAGATTTCTGATTTTTTCGAGTCGACCCTTGGATTTCAAGAGTCAACCCCTGATTCTGTGCGAGCCGACTCCTGGACTGTGTGAGCCGACTCCGCTCAAACAACAGAAAGCATATTTTTTGAGCGTTCTCGAGTCGACTCCCCATTTCTTCGAGTCGACCCCCGACTGTTGGGAGCCGACACTTTGGTTCTTCGCGAGTCGACCTCTAACATTTTAAATGTTTCTATTTTTAGTAATCGACTTCGAGCCGACTCCCACAGTGCTTGAGTCGACTCCTCGAATTTCTGGGCGCAATTTTTTACGACGACACGTCAGCCCCAACGGTAATATTTTCAAATAACAGCTATATTTCTGTGTTTCTAACGGATATATTTTTGTAGAATCTATAAATAGAGGAGTTTTTTTTTCAAATCAGAAGGGAAGAAAAGTAAGAAAAGAAAATCTTTGAGAAAGAGAAAAAACAGAGCTTCATTGGAAAAATCCTTTAACTCAAGGAGAGAGACTCAAAAGGAGTGAAATCAAAAAGAGAGAGATTCGTGTGCTCCAGTTCTACATTCTACAAAAGTTCAAGAGGAGATCCCAAAGCAACCAAGAGCAATATCAAGATCTTCCAAACCTAGAAGAAAAAGAAGAAAAGCTTCAACCAACATCCAAAAGCCCCAAAGCTAGGAGAATCTGTGCTGAGGCCTGATTCCACACTTCAAAGGAGTTGGAGAAGAGAGCAAAGAAGCCAAGCCTGCATTCAAGCTTATCTAATCAGGCTTTTCTAAACCTAAAGCTTTATTTTGATTATTCTGCTCAAGAGGAGCTACTTGTATTCAAACTCTTATTTATTTACTTGTGTACTGATTCAATCAGTGGATTGAATTAGTGGAGGTTGTTGTACCTCGTTGTAAGCTTGGGATAGCTTACGTGTTGGGTTCGTTGTGATCCCGTTAAAACAACGGTTTGGGTTTTGTGCTGGTGAGCCCTTGAAAACCAGCTGGGTTCGTTGTGCGCCCGGGAAAACAACAAGTTTGAGTTGTGAGCTTGCAAAACAACTCGGCTGTAATCTTGGGAGATTATAGTGTGGACCCAAGTGAATCTTGGGAGTGGACGTAGGTGTGGATTGCACCGAACCACTATAAAACCTTGTGTTTGCCGTGTCACATTATCTCTTTCTCTCTCTCATTCTTAGCATTTACTTCTGCATTTTGTTTGTGCTTATATTGTACATCACTCTCTTCACAAAGCACTTCAAAGCAATCGATTTCAAAAGACTTTAATTTTTAAAGAACCCAATTCACCCCCTCCCCTCTTGGGTTGCCATCTGGGCCAACACAGTCTTCAGGAGAAACCCTGGCCGCCACTCTTGTTTTCCTCTAGTGGACTCCCAAGAGCCTCTTGGCCGCCCCTCCTTCTCTGCTTCATCCTTGCCTCTTTGCCACTAATCTGACTTTTCTCTCTTGTCTTTAACCCTTGGATGGTGTTTCTTGCAGGTCCCTCAGTAACCGCGAATCCAAGATTCAAGGTGATTGCCATCCAGATCAGCGTATACTTAGCCACAGATTCACGGGCTCGGGGATTGGTCATCCAGGGTGCATCTGCCAGGCAGAGCGACCCATTCAGCATCTCGATCTTCTCATCCTTCTAGGTATACCCCCTCTAATCTGCTAGTAGCTTTATTGTGGGAGAGCAAGCAAGCCCTACCGGGGCTTCTTAGCCTCGGCGGTCCTTCTTCTCAGATTTTCTGGGGAACTGTTTTGAGCGCTGAAAATTACTATGAGTTTTCCTGAACCCCTCTTAGGCTCTTACTTCGAGAAACTAATCAACTAAAAATCATAAATCCTCTAAAATTCACTTGCATGCGATATCAGTCCTACGTCATGCCGAGCAAACTCCAAGAACCCTAAGAAATAGTTACCGTATAATTCATCCATTTGACCACAAATGCTAAGGATGGCTTAAGAGCCCATCAACTCTAAACAGCAAATCCATAAAGTAATTTCAACTTTAGTGATCATGTGACCTTCACATGAAGTGCCTTGGCCAAGGTCTTGCTAAGTTGAAACACAAATTTTTTTTTCTTTTAACAGAATAGGTCAAATTCCATCTTGATCCATAATTGACTATCATAAGTACTTGACTGCACTCAGTAACCTTTCATGGCTGGATTAAAAATTCAGATGGTCTGGCACCTAAGTACAGTGAGTTGCTTGCAAGTCACCGGTTGTGATCTTCAGGTCTTAAGGATACTTATACCCATATCTTCTCGGATCAACCCTTGACAGCAGAGTGTCTAGAAATGAGTCACGTTCGATGAAATGTACTCATACACTTTCACCTATATGTCATACTAGTGTCTCTACACCCATGGTTAAGATGACAATCAATAAATATATATACAACATCCTATAATTTATAGTACTTTGGCCATGTCATAGTATATCATTTGGGCGCGAACACTTTTGAGGACCTTCAATGATAAATCCTTCTTTATCGTAAAAGAAGATCCTAAGGGCTTCATTACTATTAGAAGTTTTAAGAAGATGTTCTTGTAATGAATAAACTGCTAAATAACTTTTATTATATCGATTTATATGCAATTTACATCAGCACAATCATCAAATGATTGGCTTTAGGATACAATTCCCAATAAACTCCCACTTAGCCTAAAGCTACTCATTACAGTATCTAATACCCATCTTTAACTTAGAGTCATCACACTCCTTGACGCTGATTGCTTTAGTAAATGGATCGCCTAAGTTTCCTTTCCATCAATCTTCTAATCGATCCCACTGCCAAAGCATACAAAATTTGACTCATACGCTCTCCTTCCTGAGGAGTTATCGGATAATTCTTTTTGGAAAGATTAATTCCATGGCCTATCAAAAGATAGATTTTCTTGAAATTCTTCATGTTAAATCTCTTTAGTATGGTATCAATGTATGTAGATTGAGATAAACCAAGTATCCTCTTAGATCTATCTCTATAGATCTTCATTCCTAGGATATAGAATGCTTCTCCTAGATCTTTTATGGAGAATTATGATAATAACCATGTCTTTATTCCTTGTAATGTAGGGATATCATTCTCGATTAAGAGAATATCATCCATATATAATACAAGAAATACAATAACCGAACTGTTAGCCTATTTATAGATGCAAGGTTCTTTTTTATTCTTAACAAAGCCATAAGATTTGATTACATTATCAAATCATATGTTTCAACTCCTAGATGCTTGCTTAAATCCATAAATAGACTTATGTAGCTTTCACACTTTAGACTTATCTTTAGATATAAAACCTTCAGGCTGTATCATATACATGTTCTTCTAAATTATCATTTAGAAAAGCATTTTAACATCCATCTGCCAAATCTCATAATCTAAGTGTGCTGCTATGGCTAGCATAATTCGAACGGATTTCAGCATTGCCATAGAAGAAAATGTCTCATCATAGTCAATACCATAACGTTGACGATACCTCTTGGAACCAGACATGCTTTATAGGTCTCTATCTTTTCATCTGCGCCTCTTTTCCTCTTGAAAACTAACTTACACCCATGGGTTTTATCCCTTTAGATGGATCAACTAATGTCCATACATTATTGTCCTTTATAGAATCAAGTTCGAATTTCATGGCATCAAGCCATTTGTTGGAGACCAAGAAACCTAAGTATCTGTTTCGTTGATGTGGTACTTAACCTGATCGCCATAATGGTGCATCTAAAATAGGTTTTGAGTTTGATCTAATCAACTCAGATTTTAAGGGTTCAACGGTTTGTGTTGTTTCTTCTACTTGATGAACTTCTTCAAGTTCAACATTGAAGCTATTATATGTGTCCCACGACAGCTGCTTGTTAGCTTCAGGTGATCTCCAAAAAGGCCTCAAGTCTATTAGCGTATCTTTGCCCATTGGAGTTGGGAGTGCCTCCTCCTCCTCCTCCTCCTCCTCCTTGAGCCAAGAGGATCATTCAAGACCTGACAGTGGCAACGCACCCTACCCTTAGAATTTGTTTTGGATCAGTATCTGATGACGCTCAATCACCTCTCCTGGACGTCGGGAACAGAGGCTCTTCTTCACCAGGTTACCTGCAGAAAAGTCCCAGGACCGGAGGGGGTTCTCCGATGGGACCCTCCGATGCCCGAGTTAGCAACTGAGGTCACAGTTGAAGAGGGGCTCGAGTGAGCCCTTTTTAGTATGGAAAGAGGGATCTCAGAAAGGAGGAATTCCTTTCTGAGAGTTGAGATGGTGATTTTTGGGGGTTATCGCGCATACCTATTTACTGGGTGGATTCACCTTTTTATAGGGGTTGATCCTGGCATGATCACGTGGGATTGCATGAAGTCAGAATGTCTGCTGAGCCCTTGCATGAATCTGGGCTGGTTAGTGGGCTACGTCCCATCAATTGTTGGGTAGGTGGGTCCTGTCCCATCACCAGCGTTGCCAGTGGGTTGCTGGATCTGGTACTGTCAAGCGGCGCGCGTCAGAGAGGTGGTGCCCTGAACTGATAGGGTCCATGCTGGGGCTGATCTGGCGGGAACTGGGAAATCCTGACTTATCAGGGCCGAGCCGAGTCGACCCGAGATGGCTGGGGCCAATCCCGCTGGCAAGGCAGTGCCGGGGCGGGGCCGAATCGACGGACTTGGAGGCGTCGGGGCTGAGTCGGGCTGGCTGGGATGGCCTTGGCCGACTCGATGGAACTGGAGACGCTGGGGCCGAGTCGGGCCGGCCGGGGATGGCCTTGGCCGACTCGGCGAAACTAGAGACGCCGGGGCCGAGTCGGGCTGGCCGGGGATGGCCTTGGCCGACTCGGCGGAACTGAAGACGTCGGGGCCGAGTCGGGCCGACTGGGGATATCCTTGGCCGACTCGGCAGAACTGGAGACGCCGGGGCCAAGTCGGGCCAACCGGGGAAGTGTCGGGGCTGACTCGCTTGGAGAAGTAGGGGGCCGGCTAGGAAGATGCCGGGCCGCTTGGGAAGATGCCGGGGCCAGCTGGGAGATGCCGGGGCCGGCTAGCTTGGACACGCCGGGACCGGCTTGGATCAGGCGGGGCCGACCGGATGAGAGTGCCGGGGCCGACTTGGATCAGGCGGGGCCGGTCGGGATGAGAGTGCCGGGGCCGACTTGGATCAGGTGGGGCCGGCTGGGATGGAAGCATCGGGCCGACTTGGATCAGGCGGGGCCGGCCGGGATGAGAGTGCTGGGCCGACTGGGAGGGCCGGGGCCGCCTAGCTTGGAGATGCCGGTCTTGGAGGTGTCGGCCTTTGGGGCCGTCGGTCTTGGAGGTGTCGGCCTTTGGGGCCGTCGGTCTTGGAGCCGTCGGTCATGAAGCCATCGGCCTTGGGGTCGTCGGTCTTGGAGGTGTCGGCCTTTGGGGCCGTCGGTCTTGGAGGTGTCGGCCTTTGGGACCGTCGGCCTTGGAGCCGTTGGTTATGGAGCCGTCGGCCTTTGGGGCCATCGGTCTTGGAGGTATTGGCCTTTGGGGCCATCGGGATGAGAGTGCCGGGGCCGACTTGGATCAGGCGGGGCCGGCCGGGATGAGAGTGCCGGGGCTGACTTGGATCAGGCGGGGCCGGCTGGGATGGAAGCGTCGGGGCTCACTTGGATCAGGCGGGGCCGGCCGGGATGAGAGTGCCGGGGCCGACTGGGAGGTGCCGGGGCCTCGGCCTTGGAGGGTCGGCCTTGGAGCCGCCGGTCATGGAGCCGTCGGCCTTGGAGCTATCGGCCTTGGAGCCGTCGGTCATGGAGCCGTCGGCCTTGGGGGCATCCAAAAATTTTTATATTTCATGGAGTCAACTGGCCTCATCAAATGCCCCCCACACTCCTTGAGCTTGTGCACCCCGCATCAGCTAAGCGAAAGGAGTGTAGAACTTTTACGTTGGCATCTGCTCTTTCATGTTAACTTCAACCATGATTCCTTCTAGGTGGGGAAACCCCTTTCCTTTTTGCGCTGCCTTGTATGGACATCTGCGTGCCTTCTTTGGCTAGCTGAGGGCAGCTAGTAATCTCCCAACGCGGAGTCTGAAAGTCTTTTGAACCCCGGAGGGTGACCTGAGAGCTGAGAGTCGTCAGGTTCCTTTGAACCGCCTCGGGGGTGTGGGAACCACTGCGAGGGGCGACTCACCGGGTACAGAGCCTTAACCACTTGGAGGGTTTGTGTGCTGGTCCGGGAAGTGACTCGAGCAGGTACGGGCTGTTAGGGACTTGAACCGACTCGGGGGCGTATGCTAGCCAGACCGAGTGGCGTCCCATTAGGTTCAAGGATAAGTTGCTTGGCCCTGCCAAGGTTCGAAGATTTTGTTACTTAGCCTGCCGAGGTTCGGAGATTTTGTTGCTCGGTCCAGCCGAGGTTCGGAGATTATTTGCTCGGCCCTGCCGAGGTCGAAGAATTGTTGCTCGGCCCTGCCAAGGTTCGGAGATTAATTGCTCGGCTCTGCCGAGGTTCGGAGAATCGTGCTCGCCCTGCCGAGGTTCGGAGATTTTGCTCGGCCTGGGCCGAGGTTCGAAGAATGTTGCTCGGTCCTGCCGAGTTCGAAGATTTTGTTGCTCGGCCCAGCCCTGCCGAGGTTCGGAGAATTGTTATTCGGCCCTGCCGAGGTTCGGAGATTAGTTGCTCGGCCTACCCGAGGTTCGGAGAATTGTTGCTCGGCCCTGCCGAGGTTCAGAGATTATTGCTCGGCCCTGCCGAGGTTCAGAGATTTTGTTGCTCGGCCCAGCCGAGGTTCGGAGATTATTTGCTCGCCCTGCCGAGGATCGAAGAATTGTTGCTCGGCCCTGTCGAGGTTCGGAGAATTGTTGTTCGGGCCCAGCCGAGGTTCGGAGAATGGTTGCTCGGCCCTGCCGAGGTTCGAAGAATTGTTGCTCGGCCCTGCGAGGTTGGATTCGGAGATTAATTGCTCGGCCCTGCCGAGGTTCGGAGAATTGTTGCTCGGCCCTGCCGAGGTTCGGAGATTAATTGCTCGGCTCTGCTGAGGTTCGGAGAATGGTTACTCGGCCCAGCCGAGGTTCGGAGATTTAGAGCTTGGAGAGTTTTTTCTTTAAAGAAATTGGTCTCCTTCTGCTGAGTTGATGAACCCCCCCAGGAAACTCTGTTGATTGGAATCCGCAGGTTTTGAGCTTGAGGGTGCCGATACGGAGCCGGTGTTGAGGTGCCGACGCGGGGGCCGGGCTTGAAGGTGCCAACGCGGAGACGGGCTTGGGTGCCGACATGGAGGCCGGTCTTAGGTGCCGACGCGGAGGCCGGTCTTTGTTGCTGACGCGGAGCCGGTCTTTGTTGCCGACGCGGAGCCGGTCTTTGGTGCCGACGCGGAGTCGGTCTTGGATGTTGATGCAAGGTAGGTCTTCCCTGCATGACATTTTTAAGTATTAATGAAAGAAAAACTGTCTTAAGTGCAATGTACTTAGCTCTTGTAGCTCCCATGTTTTCCTTTTGCGGGTTTGAGCACTTTCGTCCGCTGGTGACCTGCCCCCCAGAGAGTCATGTTAGTCGGATTGGAAGTGTCGTTGCCCTTACTTGGGCCTTCTCTCTCATTGGAGGGCAGGACGAGATGCATGTGGCCGGGAAGAAGCTGGAAACCGGGACAAAGCTGGAGTCCGTGAGGAAAGCCTCGATAGTCGGCGGTCATTGAAGACGAATGGCTAGGAGAGTCCATCGAGGGCGTTGCTGAAAGTAAAAAGGTCGGAGGAGTTGCCGGAAGGGCTCTTTGCCTAGCTTTTTCTTTGAAGAGATTGATTGTCTTCGGTGCTGAAGTTTAAGAGCAGTAGTCAAAGCCTTTTATCCTCATCTTCCTCCTTGCATTAATTGCAACAACACCTCTCGACTTGCTCTGGCCGATTGAGGATGGCCAGCTAGTTAATCAGAGCAGCTAAAGTTGGTGGTGAAGGAGCAGAGGGGGTGGCCTTTCGCTGCCTAGTGCAATGTGGATGCCTCCAGCACGATTGATAAGAATCTCTGGCATGCGCATCACCACCATAGCTATCTTAGAGGGGACGGAAACTTATAGCTTAAGGAGACAGCGTTTTTTCCTTCAGCGCGTTTCACTACCTGGCGTGCCAATCTGATGATGCTCAATCATCTTTCATGGACGTCGGGAACGGAGGCTCTTCTTCACCAGATTAGCTACAGAAAACTCCTAGAACCGAAGGGGATTCTCCGACCGGACCGTCCGATGCCAACAAGGGGAAAAGGCCGTCTCGGACGGGGCTTCTTATTGTTAGCTCCGGCTGGATTCTGAGGGAGGTATTTCGCCGTGGGAGCCACCACGTTACTCTGCTACTGCGTCTCGACAAAGCACCGGACACGAATTGGATTCGCCGTGGGAGCCACCACGTTACTCTGCTACTGCGTCTCGACAAGTGAGGCCTCATGAAGACGAGAAGACGAGGTCCCCCCCCCCCACCCTTTGAGCTGGCCACTGACACGATTTCTTCAAGTTTATTACCGTATCTGGAAGACAAACTTTCATCTCCCAAAAAGTACAAGATGATGATGCTTTCTTTAGCTTCTTGAGATGAAAAGTTTTTACATGCGTTTAATGGAAATCTCGCGGATGGATTTCCCTTTTTTGTGCTAAACTCTTTCGTAGATTGCTGGAGGACAGCCATTAATTAGATGCATGGGTGCAAACAAATCGCCCTCGTAGGACAGCCATTAATTAGACGCAGGGAGAACGTTTAGGTCAGTCAGTCATTGGATGGAACAAGGATGGGCTGAGAAGAAAATTAGTGAGGATTAGTCCTAAGTTGCCGGAGCCTGCCTTCATTACGACTCCAACAAACCTATCATGTCTGGGTGCAATCCAACCCAAAACTATATGTAGGGTCAGATGAGTTTAAGTTGGCCTGCTAGCCTGGCCTGTCAACAATCATCCCCGCACCGCATGACATAAAGGCGACAAGATGCAAGAGAACTGAACCCAAGGTGTGATGACTTCCCAGTTCCCACAGGATGCTATAGGCGGCAAGAGAGGCTAAAAACCTGGCCCACACGTCAACCTCAATAATTTCTTTTGTCGTTCACACTTGTTGCATTCTAGATGCGTTACGGCCTTGTGAAACTTTCCAGTTTAAGTCTCTTCATTTGAAGTCATCATTGTGCAGGCGTAGAGGATGCCTCATCCCTTTCAGGAAAGATAATTGAGTGCTCCTGGTATCCCGACGAAAGCTGTTGGGCATGCATGCGGATCAAAGCTGATAAAAGCAACACCAATGATATTAAGCACATGTCGGAAGGTACTCACTCTGGTCTTGCTTTGCCACATGACTTTTCCATTAATACTTTTAGCCTTCTTTCACAGCATCAGAAGAGATGCTTCTAGATTATATAAATTTTTAGGCTTTTTGGATGTCAAAAAATTATTTCAGAAATAGAAATATGAATTTCATAGGAATAATTTATTTTTTTTGTTATTCTAGATTTTTGTTTGGATGAAATCTGGTATTCTATATTATTTCAGTACAATTAATGCAGTATATTCCAATAATGTTTGAATGATATGGGAATAAGCATGTATTCCAGTAGGAATAGATGAAGAATTTTTTCTGAAATTTCAAAGATACCTTCTTCCAAAAAAATGATTATCAATTTTTATTTTTAAAATGACTTGAATAAATTATTACTTATTAATAAATATGGTAATAAATTAATTATTATTAATAATAATATAAAAACATACTTAAAAATTATTTTATATTAATAAAAAAAAATAACATACTTAATTCATTATTTTCTATTAATAAATATTTAATTTTAATTATCTTATAGATAAAATTTATTTAATTTATTAAATAATATATAAATAAATTTATTAATTTAATTTTATCGATGTTCTTGAAATAGCTATAGTAGGAATAGAAGCTATTTTATGGATATTATGGAATAAAAAATTAAAATAAAAAAGATTAATTTGAATATCTGTTCTAACGGGACCATGCTTCTTTTTATGTTTGAGGGAATAAAATGAAATAAGGGCCCGGCCTTATCTTCAACAACCCCCTCCCCAGCTGTCATCTACTTAATAATACGTCATCTACTTAATAATACTCAATTGTAATGAGTGCTTGTTATAATATTTTATGGAAGATGGCTAAGGTAGTGGCTTTCGTGTTGTTTTTTTATTTATAATTTAAATTATATTAAATTACAAAATTCTATGATCAACCCATACAACGGAAGTGATGGATATAACAACTCAATCGAAATTTTGACGTGTCCCCCAATTCCCAATACACAAGAAAAAGAAAAAAAAATAAAATAAATGATCCCCAATACACAAGAAAAAGAAAATAAAAATAAATGAAAAAAAAGTTGGCATATCTATTTCACATGTACAATGAGTTTGTCCCTAAGCTAGGCTCAAAATTTAAGTGTTCTGCATCAGCTTTAAAGATGTTTTGGTTTCATATTTACAAGTAAAAGATCTGGGGAACTTGACCCTTGCTCTCGCATGTATGGTTTATTCAATTGATTTTGCTTTAGCATTCTTTTTTTATTTTTTCCTCTGTAACAAAAAAACAACAATAACAAACTTGGAGCGCTAGCATTCTAATTGCAGTGTTACCATTGTTCCCTGCCTGCTTGAAGATTTCAACATCCTAATGATTCAAAGGCACTTTATAGGCCATACAATATAACTATGTGTGAGATCGATAGTAAGAGCGATGATTATTAGAAAGGATGGTGGTCGTAGGGTTGTAGTGGTGCCAAAAATGACAGCAATAATAGGATGAAAATGATTGATAACGACAGAAATAATAATAGCTAAGATAATGGGACATCAATCGTATGGCAATGAAAACGACGATAGTAATGCTAATGGAAGGAAAGCAATAGCATGATAGCATGATGAAAGTACTAATAGCCACCACAGCAATGATGATAATAGCAACAATATATTTTTTAATTTTTAATATAAAAAAGTAAAATATTTTTTACTTTTATTTTTATAAATAATGAAAATAATTTTAAATAAATAATAATACTAAATATACTTTTAATTTGAATTTATAATTTTATATTTAAAAATAAAAATAAAAATAAAATACAATCTCTTAGTTTTAAAGTATTTTAATCATCTATCATGAATAATGTGGAATGATGGATGCTCCTGAACTTGCAATTGCGCTGCATGCATGGTCCCTCTTAGCTCGTCAACTCATCAGTCTTTTTTGACGCGGGGCTACTAGTCCTGATCCAGTTGTTTAATTTTATTTTTGTTGGGATTCCTCAGCCTCGTGCTTCGACAAGGCGTTGGCCCAATGGTCCTGCTTTCCAGCTTGCAAGAAAGAAAGCACGATGGGGGGCGTGCAAAGAGATAATGGGAGGTGGGACCGCTCTGGAGGCAGAAAGAATTGACAAATGAAATCTGCTTTCCATGTACAACAAGATAACCTCTCATGTGAGCTTGCAGCCTTCTATCAACCAAAGCTCTGAGTCTCTGGCCCTACAAGCCAGGAATAAAGCTGATCAAGGTTTAACATGAACTCCCACATGAACTCCCATTCTGGATTAGCTGATATGCTGATACTACATCGGTACATCGATGTAATTTTAAATATTATTTTATTATTTTTTTGAAATTATAATCAGTTTTATTTAATCTTTTACTATTATTTTCGCGGTAATTTTCGCGGGAAAAGGCCCCGGATAAACCCTAAGCCATCATCGCGAATGCATCCAAAGGCCGTGATGGAATGAATCAAACTCCACCACGTGATGCTCCCACTTCATCTTTCTTTTATTATATTCCCCTCCATTTTTTTAAACCCCATTTTAAATACATTAAACGCCCCAATCCGACGGCCACCAGCCGGCTTCTCCCCAATCATACGAATTTCCACCGCAGGATGCGAGATCACAATATCCCATCCGTCCGATCAATTATTAGAATTTGATTTCAAAACTCGAGAGGGAGAGAGAAGAAAGCCCCTCTTTAGCTTCTCCTCTCCCTCCTCCTTCTCCTTCCTGCCCCTTCTCGATTTGTTATAAATACAATACCCCCAGCGTTTCATTCCCGGCGGCAAGCTCCCGAGCCTCTCTTCGCCGGATCTTCGAGGCCCCGATCTTCCATTTCTCCGGTGCCGGGGTCCGTACTTCCATTTCTTCCTTTTTTTTTTTTCTTTTTTTCTTCGTCCTTTTTGAAGATTAACCTCGCTCGTTTCACAGGGGTTGTTCACGCTGGCCTTGCGCACCGTTTAACCTCTCCCAAATCACGAACCCTTGCTGGCCTTGCGCACCGTTGCTCTCCTCCGGCTACTACAGGGGAGAGGATCCGGAGATTTTTAGGGTCTCCGCAATATTCAACCTTCGTCTTCGTCCGTCATCACCACCGGCAACCATCGACTTCCAGGTAGGCTTTGCATTCCCGGAATTCTGATTTTTTTTTTTTTTTTTTAAACCGTCTCGCAGACAACATCCTAACTTAGTTTGGAATTCAGATCTATGGTCCTGTTTCTAAAACCCAGCGCATAATAGATATTGTGGTGTGCATACCATGCTGTTTCGGTTTAAATTCTGGAAGTTGTTTAGATTCTTGAGTGATCTGGAAGTTGTTGTTTATGGGAACTAATCCAGATCCATGTTGCTGTATGGAAGTTGTTTAAATTCTGCATACTATGCTTAGCAAGTGTTTGATATTATCTCAATAAAAAGGTCCTCTCAGCTTTTTGTAACATTTTGCTTCTCTTTTGATGATAAAAAGTTAGCCTATTTGCATTTTATTGTTGTTGTTGAAATAATTTCAACCGAAATAATGGGTGCATTTCTCTCGTTTCTTCAGATATTCTATGATTGAATAGAAGAGCAATCGTAACCTTGTCAAGGACAATTTTGTTGGTTAAAGTGATATTTAGTTTTGCTTCCACAAAGACCTTTAAACTTTCAGTTGAAACTGAAGTAGTTGGCATTATCCCTGTCAACTATCAGTACCATTAAATCATTTTTTGTCTTTTTACTGAGTGGTTGTTGGTCTTCTGTATCTTAATTTATACATGGTTCATTTGTATCGTTTGTTTAAAAACTTGGTTGGGTACACATAAGATATGATCTCTTTTGTCCAATTATATTGTGTGTTAATGATAATTTGTAACCTATATAAAAATACCTTTAATGTCTGAGAGAGGTAGACAACCTTGTCTAGAATTCCTTCTTTCTTTCTTAGACAAATGCATTCATGTGCATATGAACGTACCTGAAATTGTCTCGAGGGGAAATAGGCTTAAATGCTTATAGAACAAATATTACAAAATATGAGCCCTCAAACCTCTAAAGGACAAGACCACTTTGTCGTGGCTAGTTGGAACTAGTATGGGTTGGTCAAGTATGAGGATCAAGTGATTTGCCCAACTGAAACACATCAAGGCTGGACTTTAGTGATGAATGAGGGCATTCATGGATCACAGATAACTGAAACATAATAAACTGAGTCTGCTGCCTCAGAAGGAGCAAAACTCAACATCTCTCTAGTTTATTTACGTGACCCTTGCTTGTAAATGGTTAAGTAGCCCTATTTTATAGACTAAAGAAAGGGACAACTGAATTGTTTCATCTTTATTTAGAAACAATAGAGATTTGTAACAACAAAACTTGGAACTTGTTTCAGGTTTAAGATTTAGCATGCCATCTTAAAATGTGATGTATCTGTTACTTTTTTTCATCAGTTGAGGCCCATAAAAATGACTTAACTACAACAAGCAAAACCGTCAATTCTAGGATATGAGACCCTCGGTGACTACTGTGGCAAATTTGACTCATCCAAAGACCTTATTTTAACATGAAAAGACCTTATTTTACTTAACTACACATGAAAATACCTTATATTAACATGTCCGACAATGTCTTATAATTTGACAGCCAACAATTACATGGAAATGGAAAGTCCTCACCTCAATATATATGAAGTGCTCTGCTTTTTCAATAGCAGAGAAGTAGGCATTATGAATGCTCTCTTCAGCTTGGCTTGTACCAGCAGACCATTGGCTGACACTTCTAATAACCTATAATCAAAAAAGTGATTTGAAAATCTAAGTTAGTAGTAGGTAATGTATATATATCAAATTCTAATAAAATGAACCCATTTTCCTCTTGCAGATAAGGCAATGTGAGGATTACAAATCATTAGAAATAGAACAGAATATCAACAAAATAGAGTAAAGACTATAAATATAAGGGTCCAATTCCCAATATGCTCCATCAATACAAGTATTGTGTCTGTGACAAATACTAAGAATGCCATAGAGAAAAAGCCTCTAAGAAAAAGACTACTGGACACTTGGTGCCTCCTTTCGCCACCACATTATATAAATGCATATGTAAGTTGTTACAAATGAATCCATTTTAAACCATATAGTAATTTCTCATATCCGTAAGAAGAGTAGTTTTATATTTTAAAATTCTGACAATATCATATGAATCATACTGCAGAGTATGTCATATGCATATATGTATCGTGTTGTGATTCGGCCACCATTCATCTAGTTGAATTTTCAGTCCATTTTTGTAGTTAAAAAATTACCAACCATGCGCTTCCTAATAAAAAAAGCATTTATTCTTGCATGCATGTGTTTTACCACGTCAAAGTTTGCATCCCTGCCTTGCATGTGGAATGAAAGTTTATATTAGCCAAAGAGGGTTGCATTTCTATGTCCTCTAGAAGATCTAGCTATTTATAACCATGGATATGGCGAAAAATTTATTCTCTTTAATTTGACTTAATAAAGCCAATATCACCATCTGGACCTACTTGAAAATGTCCCTGTTTATCTTCAAGTTCTTCGGGATCTCTGAAGCCCATTTGATGTGCTTTGTTTTATTGTTTAACTCCTATAAGATCTTTGGCATTCTAATTTGTGGCTTACATTATTCTATATGAGGGCCTTTCAACGTTCCAAGCTCTCTTTTCTAAATCTTTGGGAACATTGAGTATAGCTATTAGTTGCAAGAGCTTAAACTATAACCAATATGACAGGTCCCCTATTCCCAAACTAAACTGGCCATGTGATTGCGGATGTAATGATGGCATTTTTTTATAGAGTTCTATGTTTTGTTCGTTGTGTTTGTAGCATAGAAGATGAAATTATATATTCTATTTAGTCATGCATTGTTGTTCAAATCGGCTGAAGAATAAGTTTGCTGCATGTATACATACCCCAACCCAACCTGATCCAACCCAAAGGACCCATTTAGTATGGTTACGTTCTCCTAAAGTATTGCTACCTTTTTCCCCCTAAAGTTCAATGCAACTCACAAATCCATGATGCTATTAAATCTGCATTACTAATTTATCTATCCTGCCATCATTGTCTTTGTCTTTGCAATAGAGAAAGAAGATGAGGAGGGTTCTGTTCTGCGTGTGGATTTATATTTTGGCCAGCGCAGCAACAAATAGAGCGCTGGAAAGCCGAGGCCCTCCAACTACTCAAGGGGATGCCCTTGATCAACTATACTTCGATGCATTTAAGTTGAAGAGAGTGGTAGGATTGAGTTATTCTTCTTTTGCCACCACCCTTGTTGACGATCTATCATTGAAAACTTATTCCCAACAAGGGTTGAAGGAAAGTGACAAGATTTCCAAGTTGCCTGGCCAACCTGAAGGTGTAGATTTTAATCAGTATGGAGGCTATGTCACAGTTGATATAGAAGCTGGAAGAGCTCTCTTCTACTACTTTGTTGAAGTTGCCTCGGCTGATCCTGCTTCTAAACCACTGATTCTCTGGCTCAATGGAGGTAAACAACTAAAAGATCAATTGTATCATTTATAAACAACCTTATATCATAAGAATTTCTAATTGTCATCTTTCTTTTCTTGTTTGTTTTTAGGGCCGGGTTGCTCCTCTCTCGGAAATGGAGCCATGGAGGAGATAGGACCCTTCCGCGTCATGAGCGACGGCAAAACACTGTTTAAAAATCCATATGCATGGAATAAAGGTCTCATTAAGAGTTTAGATTCAATTTCGTTTACTTTTCCTATCTTTTCTAAAGTCATTGGCATAGTTCATATTCTTTTATATGATATGATGTTCTTAATTATTTTTTCTAAGAACCATGCATGTGATTAATCAAATGATTGATTTGAATTTGATCATATTTTGGGTGTTGTAGTGGCTAATGTGCTGTTTTTGGAGAGCCCAGCCGGTGTTGGTTTCTCTTACTCCAACACTACCTCAGACTATTACATTAGTGGGGACAGCAAAACGGCCAAAGATGCCTATGTGTTCCTAGTGAACTGGATGGATAGATTCCCAGAGTTCAAAGGCAGAGATTTCTTTATAGTTGGGGAGAGCTATGGCGGCCACTATGCACCTCAGCTTGCCCATACTATTCTCCAACATAATAATACCAACATCAATCTTAGAGGCATCATGGTATCTAATTAACTTTAGCTCTAGCTTCTTTTAATAACTTTATTTCATGTTTCATCCTTTTCTAATCTTATTGGCTTTATTGAAATTGATATTGGATAATGCTAGATTGGCAATGGGGTGATCAATGACGAAACAGACAATAAAGGGTTGTTTGACTATTGGTGGACACATGCGTTGATCTCAGATGAGACCATTAATACAATCCACAAACACTGCAATTTCTCCCCTAATGCCACTTTTCAAGATATGAAGTGCCTACGGGCTATGAGAGCTTGCACCCAAGTCCTTGAGAAGATAGGCATACTTGGTATCTATGAGCCTTTATGTTTCTCAACCGGCGTCACGTCTTTGCCAAAGATATATTCGGTTCGTTATCTTTTCTAATTATCTATTGCTTCTTTAATTTAGCATTATGCTTTCTAAAGGGACTTTGCTTGTGTTTCAGATTGACAATTTTGACCCATGCTCCAGTATGTACGTGAAAGCTTATTTCAATACCGCTGGAGTACAAGAAGCTCTTCATGCCAATGTTACAAAACTCAACTATAGTTGGAGTAGGTGCAGGTATGCCCCTTTTTCTCACATTATAATATCCTTATAGATTAATTGGATGCCTAAGATCGTTATTGCAAGTCAAAGTAATGAATCATTAGACCATAGGTTGTGTAATTGTTGCATCATGCTAAATGAAGCAAATCAGACCATGCTAATCATGGGATCTTAGGATCGAGTCAAAGTTTCTTAATGGCTCATGTTGCATGTAGCCTTGATTAAGGAGAGATAAACCAATAGGCACCACAAATCATGGTTCCTCAAGTTATGTTCTAATATGATGACTACGGCATCCATTGAATTAGCTCCTCAAGTAATGAAGTGTGCATTTTCTTTATCCAATATCCGACTTAAGGAAATCTGACAAACAACATGTGGATCTAGACAAAGATTTCTTTGCTCCTCATGAGGTCACATTTGGATAGCCACCCAAATGCATTTAAGGATCGCAACAAAGTGAGTTTTTCATTTTAAGTCACAATTTCAAGCTAAGTTTGAACTTTTTTTAAGATAATAAAAATTTCTTATGAGCTTCTTTTGTTTTTGGTGGAGGCAACATGCAATACTTGCTAAAACTTTCATACAAGTTTTCAATCATCACCCAAACTTGGTTTAACTACAAGTGATCTTATATGTGGCATTGCAAGCATGAGAGTGAAAGTCATTCTTAATATATTGAATACCCTTTCAAATTTTAGCTTTAGATTAAATATTTGTTAAACGCTTCTTTTAATCCAACATTGTTACAATGCAGCCAACTCTTAACATGGATAGAAAGCCCTTCAACAGTCTTACCACTTATCAAGGAGTGCATGGCTAACCATATACCGGTTTGGATATATAGGTAATACTGATAAATTAGTTTTCTATAGAGTTGTGTTTTAAGATTTCATATATATTTCTAAATTAATACTAATTACATATCAGCACAAATGGGTAATAAGTCTTTTTTTTAATATTAAATGTAGTGGAGATGTTGATGGGCGGGTTCCTGTCACCTCATCAAGATATTCTATCAATCAGCTAAATCTTTCTGTGAAGGCTCGGTGGCAACCATGGTTTGTTAATAATGAGGTAATTTATCCATGTATCATTTTGATTAATGAAGTAATAATTTTCCTTAATAAACCTTTTCAATATTACAAACATAAAAACATTAAATAAAGGAAAAAAAAGAATTAGCTAAGGTAATGTTCAATATGTAATGTTATAATATAATTCTTTTTTTAAAATTTTAATAGCAATATTTGTTATATGCAAAAAACACACCTCACACAATATTTTAATAGATAATAATATTGTTAGGTAGTAGGATCCTATAAGAGTCTTCTTCAAAATGTAACTTATATAATTTTTTGCTTCACTATTTTGAAAAGTATACCGGTTCCTTTTTAATCTCTTTTAGTAATAGTTTAGGATCAATACATCGATCCATCCTACTATATAAGAGGTTTCTTAAGCAATAGCATAGCATTATCACTTTTCTTCCCTTGCAATAATTTTCCTTTCCACCTTAAATGTAATGAAATCGGTTCTACTATTCCATATTTATCAGACATAATTAGTCATTAATGAATTTGGGCCATTTTTCTCACCTATTTTTTCCTTAAAAATATCTTATAATGTAATTAATTAATATGATTTTATACAAATATTAATGAATATTGTGAAATTCTTTTACCATTCAGCTGCTATAGCTGCTATTTAAAGAATATAAGAGTACACCAAGAGTTCTCATGGAATTCGATAATCTTTTAATAATAAAACATTTCTTAAACTACTATAAGAATTTCTCTCACTTCTCCTTTCTTTAATATTATGGGCAGGTTGGTGGATATAGTGCTATTTATAGTGGTAACTTAACATTTGCCACTGTTAAAGGAGCACCACATGCAGTTCCAAGCTACCGAGGACTTCAAGCACTTGTACTTGTCAATTGTTTTCTTAAGGGAGTGCCACTTCCATCTAGAATTGATTTTAATATGTACATTACTTAAAAAATGCAAGGTTACTAAGAGGCTCGTTGTGCCAATTTCCTCTTAGCTTGTGTAAATGTAAGTTAAGATGTTACTAAAGGCTAAACATTTTGTTGAAAATAAAGGATTCCATGAGTTGCTTTGAGGTACTTTGTATTATTGACAGCTACCATGATTCATTACTGATAGCAAATTAAAAAAATAACTAATCTTGTGTCATGTTCTGAAAATGATAGCATTCAATGCTCATATTCTAGGATTTCCTAAAGACTTCAGTATGAATTGTCCATTCAAATTTTGAAGATTTGTCCATTCAAAAGGATAGCCTTCAATGCTCAAGGTTTATTTTATTTATTATATCTATTTTTAATAGTTAAAAATTAATAACCGCGTCACTACATATGTATTTTATTTGATGGCCTAGTTACAAATTTATTAGCTTTTGTGGTGTGACAATGTATTCCAGAGTATATTGAATAATGTTCTAGATCTATTGTTTGTGAATGAATTTTATTAATCTTGTAAGCTTTATTGTTGGAGTAACTTCCATGTGAATTCATCCGGAGAAAGCTTCAATTCATGTTTGAACCATGATTGATTCTAAGCTTGATGTAATTTCAGCTCAATTATGTCTATCAAGCTGATCAGTTCAGCTTCTAACCAGTTCGATTTAAAAATAGAGTCAGATTAGTCTCAATAATTAATAAACAAATTGAGCTTCATCAAAACTTAGGCTTGAAAATAATTTCAAGACTGATTTGATCAAACTAGGTTTAATCAAGTTTGACTCTAACTCCAGCCCTATGCAAAGCTAATAGGTTTTAGTTTTAATTTCAAGATCTGGTAAAACTTCAAACCATAAAACTTAAGTTATGCTGGTGAGGACATTTGACTGCATTGTTATGTTCAATTTTATGCTGAAATATCCCAATAATGTAATTTTCTATTTAAATTGGAAAAATGCTATCATCTAAACATGTTTGATGTTATATTAGTGTATGATGTACATTCTTTAGGTTGGTTGGCAATCTAGCTGACGGCTATCTGAATATCAATGCTGGAGGGTAGTCAAACCAGGCAACAAATTGATTCTCTAATCTTCTCTTAAACCTAATATCAAAAGGACTTTTCTTCTCTTGCAAATCTTTTGTTTTATTTTGACAAGATGCCTAGATTGCAAAAAAACAAGAAAATTTACAGGATGATAAGGTGGAGGGTTGATGCTAGATTGGCAAACAGCATGTAAAGCTCAATAAGAATACAGGAGAGGCATGGAATTGCTCCTTGAACAAACATTGAAGGAAGGGTTGAATAGAAATGCTTGGCGAATGAGGATCCTTAAAGCCAATGCCAAATAGCTAGGACAAGGTGCGATGGTTTAGTTACTTGTATCTTTAATGGTAATGACATATCCAACACCTTTCCCCAAAAGAAAGGAAAAAAATCATAGGTCTTTTTCATTCAGAAGTATGAAACTAACCTCTGTTTCGGTTAGGGTTTCTGCTGAAACTTTGAGCCATGCTTTTTGTCAGTATACTCGTAATAATATTAATATTTAGTGATCTCTGCTACTAGAGTGCATTCTTGATTTTGGCTGAGATGAAGAGCCATTATAATCTTTTTTTTAAAGCTATTACCAAGATGCTGCATAACCAGGTCATGATATTATATTATCATTCCATGGTGCAATTGCCCATTTCTGCAAGGCGGAAGTTACTAGAGGAAGAAATAATTCGGCCTCAGAGTAATGAGAGAAAATAGTTCGAGTGTGAAGGCAAATGCAATTCAAGTCACAGATATGACCTGGAATCATTTAGTGTAAGTAAAATAACTGATGAAACTGTTTTATATTTTCTTTCAGTATTCATATATAACTCCATGTCTTTTTTATTTATGTTTTTTTATTATTTTTTCTGGTTAGGAGGAAGGATTTTTGGTTGTTATCTACTGTTGTTAAGCTTCTCAAGGAGTTCACGCCCAAGCTTTCTCATGCAGCTGATGGCCTTATGTTTCAGGTATTTGATTATGAAAGGTTTTGGAATTTTTCTGTCCATGAAGAAATCAAATCTTGATGTCTAAGTGCTTTGCTTTCACTAGTACATTTTAATTGGTCCACATTTGATGCAGCCTAATGTCATGAAGACACCAGCTAGAGTTGTCAAGGTCCTTCTTGGAAGCTATCTTCTATGAAAATTTTGTGTTGCTGTCCTGAAAATCTGGCAATGAAAATATAGACTTTTGATGAAAAACAAATACTTCAAACAGCTTAGGAATTTGGAAGCCAGAAAAGGAACTAGGAGGCAATGATATGAGACAGCTATGTGGCAAAAAGAATACGGTGTGCATGTATCTAAAAATTCACCAGGCAGTAGCAAAATTGATACTGACAGAACTAGGCAGGTGATTAATAAAACAGAGGAGAGCAGGGCGGGAAGTAAGTATACCATATAATTTTTGAAATGCTATTTGTATGACTGTTATATTTATCTAGTTAATTTTTTGGTGGCTAGAAAGTTTGTAAGATTGTTCTTTTATCCTCTGTTTTTTATTTCTCAGGTTTATTGGATTTGAATTTGACTTTTCCAAAGGATCATTTAACTTGTCCATTAATTTAGAATAATTTTTTGGCTGTCATATTAGAACATAATATATTTTCTCATCTTATTAATTATCCTGTAAATCTCTAGGTCTTTGTTCATACTGATAGATGTTTTTCAGAGAGTAGAAATTAGGTTGGATGAGATTAGGAATGAGTAGGTTATTGTGTTTTTAGATCCAAGTCTAAATCTTGTTTATGGAGTAGTCTACCATGGAGGACTGTCTGGATGGATTAAATGGGGATGACTGTGGGGATGGGGAGAATTTTTGGAAACCCACTTGGTTTGGGTAGGGGGATGGGGATTGGGGTCTCCATCCCAAACCCATCTCCGAAACTTGATCCTTTTTTTAAATATAAATTTTGGGTTTGGGCTCTTGAATATTGGATTTATGCTCTTAAATATAGGCCTTTTCATTATTTTATGTCCACCGATTCATAATAGATTTTGGGCTTCAAATGATTATTATTTTTTATACAATAGAATTGGGCTCAAAATTGACAGCCCAATTCTAGAAAAAAATATAGACAAGGAATGGGGAATCTCGAGGGCAGGGATGCGGGGAAAATTAGCCCCGTTCGGGGATTGGGGCAGGGTTCGGGGAATATACCTTTGGCTTTGAATCTATCTCGTTGCTATTCCTATCTCGAATACCTGCCCTTAAGGATGGGTTTAAGAATATTGGGTTGAGTGGTGATTTTAAAGGTGAGGATGATTTGGAATCATTACCATCTAAGATCACTAGGGTGCACCTTAACGCAATGATCTCAACCCCCCCCCCAACACAATGGCGGAAGTCTCAGTTGGGATTGAACTAGCGGTTTTGCTTTTAAGCATAGAGTAAATGGTGCACTCTTTTTTACCTTGCATTAGACTAGAACCTTGACATGACCCCACCTGGAACCAAATGAACTAGGTTGAGTTATGATTATGTTTGACCTGGCTTGGCTCAAAAGATCCAAAAGGTTTAAAATTAGAGGTGGCAATAGGTAAGGTCAGATTTGGCTTGGGTCATGTTGAGACATAGGATTTATATATAAGTTGTGAATCTAACCCATTTATTGAATGGGCAGAAATATAAAGCTAACCTATCAACTAGGTAACCCAATCCAACCCAACCCCCACAATGTTTAACAAAAATGTTAGACTGGGTTGGGTTAGTGATAGTAGGTTAAATGGGTCTTAGATGGGTTAAATGGGTCTTAAATAAGTTAATAAGTCTTAAATAGGCTAGGTTGTCATTGTACCAATCCAACCCAATTTAAATGGGTTCAAGAAGATCAAATAGGTTAGGACTCTAAACTTGAATCTAATCCATTTAATACCATATAAATTGGATGGACCAATTTATGATGTGGACCTGCTTATACCAAACCTTAATGTGCTTAAATCGGGTCAATTGCAGGCTGGGTCATAAATTGCTGCCCCCATGTCAAATATTTTCTAGGGACCTGATCTAATTTGTTCCAATTGGCTAATGGATGGGTTTGGGTTTAAAGTCTTGATTTGAAATGATATCAGGCTGGGTTTGTCTAAAACTAGAGTTGGACCTAGCCTGCTTGCGGATCTCATTGACCATCATTTCCATAGGTAGGTACTAATATAACTTTTTACCTTCTGTATCATAATCTTTTCAAAATTATGGTGTTAGCAACACTCAAAAGATGCCTTCATTGTCTTAAAGCATTGAAACAGAACCTTTGTATTTGGACCATTTAGATTTTTCTAATATTTTTAAATTTTAACTAATGTAAACATTTAATAAGAGTTTTATTTTGTGTAGGATTTATCTTGAAAGTCTTGTCGATGTCTTCATTAGGTTAGGCAATCCTTTGTCATACTTAGCATTATCATCCTATTTTTGTGTTGATACATGTATATATGTTGGTTGCACAAGCACATGATTAGCATGTAAGAAAGAAAATTTACTATCTTTTACTTTAGTCCCTTTTGGGAGTCCTAATGCTGCTTAATCTCTTTAATAAAAATATTTTAATTTATCTCCTTTAATAGCGTCCCAATATGAGAGCCTTCTAGGTATTTTAAAAACACTTGCTGTTCAAACTATAAATCTCTCAAATCACAGATCTGGTTTGGAAGCAGTCAAATCTCAACTGTTTCTTAGTTTTTCTCATAACCCCTCAAAAATCAATTTTTCTGGATAAACAGAAAAAATAAAACATCCTGACATGTCCCCCAATCCCCAATACCCACCCACCCACACACACGCACAAAAAGAAAAGAAAAGAAAAAGAAGTAGAAATGACAAAAACATTGGCATGCATATTTCATATATGCAATGAGTTTGTCCCTAAGCTATGCTCAAAAATTGTAACTGTTACTTGTTCTGCATCAGTTTCTCAAATGTTTTGGTTTCAGAATTACAAGTAAAATGTAGACCTGAAGTTCACAAGATGCTATAGAGGATCATGTTTTTTTATGCCAGGATTGGATTTCCATTACGGATGGATGATCTTTTTTGAATAAATTAATTAAACGTTCATTCATTTTTAGATCTAGTATAAATTAATTAATCTCTTGATCCTTGGCAATGTTTAGAACACAATTCAGTGCTTCTGATTACTTGGCAGCATTATGAGCTGCAGTTTATGGTTGAACTCAATTTTGTGGTCATCTACGATTGATGCCAAATGCTCTTTTTTGGAAGTCATCTACGATCCTTCTCTTTAATTTGTTTTTTTTTTTTGGTGATTTCTCCAGCTTGGGTTGGTAATTGATTTGACAAATATTACTCGCTATTATTCACCATCAGAATGGACAAAGCAAGATATAAAGCATGTTAAGGTGAGAAACTTTTTGTCTTATTGTTGTTGCTGCAATCATCGTTGTTGTCGTTGTTGAACTTTTAGGTTGTACATAATTTGATCTCTACTACTGTTGTAGATCCCATGTAAGGGGCGTGATGCTGTACCTGATAATGAGTCTGTAAACACATTTGTTTATGAGGTAAGTTACTGTAATGCTCCTTTCTAATTTATTGGTTTCTTGGAATGTTATAAACTAATATATGCATATTTTCCTCACAATCCCCATCACGTTATGCTATTATTAGTTTTGTTCGAACTGATAACTTGTTCTGATATTTTTTGACATATGAAATCATCTTATGTCTGTATTATGGATCGATGTATGTTTTCTTGATGTTTGTTTCCATCAATGGAAGTAGCAACAAATTGTTTGTGTGTATGTCAATTCGCTTGGTACCTGATGCACTCAAGAAATCATAAAACTTGCAAAAAGGGCATATTGTTTTATTGTTTGTGTCCCCAGATTATGGTATCTGTTCATGGAAACCTGCTAACTGCTTACAACAAAATATCCGTAATGTGTGAATGGGGTTGTTTGGTACTGGAAGAAAGAAGACAGCCCGACAAAACCTTTATCTCAATATTTGAACTGCTTATAACCATGATATACGAATATTGATAAGAGATCCACCACCCATATATCTACTGACGCAGAAGCTTCCAAGCAAAAGGAATGGAAAAAGATCATTTAGAAGTGGGCAACAGCCCTCAGAGCCCAAACTTCAACAACATTATCTGGGTGCTCATCTCCTTACTTTCTGCCCTCGAAGTTTTGGTTTAGTGAAGGCTTTTTTATTGGAGTTTTAAAAAGATGGTTTTTGAACATTGGAAGGCTTTAAGATTTTGTGCATTCACTCAGGCTTCTTGATTCATGCTAACTGATTGCTTGACTTGGATGATTAACTAAATTCAACAAGCATAATGACTGATGAACAGAAATTGTAGTCATGTCTCTAAATTTAGTATGGATATATGTTTTCCAGTTCTGGGATGTGTATTCCATAGCCGTGCGCATCTAAATTGTTGCTCCAGAATTTTGTAATCTTAATTTTTTTGGGGGGTCTTGGATAATGGTATAATTGTTTGTTTTTTAAAGTTTTATTTGTTCTGTAATTTTGCTAAATTTCTCTTGAAGTCCCTATTTGGAAGAATTTAATACATGGTAATGTAATTATTTTTCCCATGATGCCCTTCTTGTCAGGTGATGCAATTTCTCTCCTGCCAAAAACATTCAAAGAAGTATACTCTTGTTCACTATACTCATGGGCATAATTGGACAGGCTTTATGATTATCCATTTCCTCATGCGCTCACAGCTGTTGCACGTCTCTGATGTATGCTATGTGATTATATTCCAAGCTTTCCTTTTGGTTTACCTCTTGTAGCTTCTTAATTTTTCAGCTTTATATTTGATTTTCTACTGGCCAGCCAATGCATATATTTGCCCAAGCACGTTCTCCAGGGATCTATAAGCAAGATTATATTGAATCACTGTATATGTTTTACCATGAAACTTCTGAAAGTTTGTTCTGCCCTCCCACTCCAGAGTGGAAAAGGTCTTCTGATCTTGATCTGAATGGTGAAGCTGCACAGGATGACAATGAAGATGGTGATACTGCATCTCTTTCGCAAGTAGGTGTTGCGCAGAAAGTATGGTTGTCTTTTAAGATTCTCTTTTTTCCTTTCCCTTTTGCTTGTATTTATTAGGCTTTAACTACTAAATTTTTGTTGTAGCTCCCTTATTCCGTGGCACTGGATCACACCAGATCTATTGTGAATCAAACCATTAATTGGAACCAAATTAGCTTAAATAACTCATTGATCACCATATTTAAAGTTTGAGATTTTAGTAGTGCTAAATTTGTCTAGACATGCCTTCTTGATTCAAGTAATCTGAAGTTACATATTTTTTGATAATTGAGGGTTTACCTATGTTGTCAAGGAAATTATGAACTGTCGAAGTAGAACTGTGACATTTGTTAGTTTTCTTTTTTTTTTTAATTTTTGTCTTCTTTGATGCTTGTTTTCTGCAGATATTCCCATCCATTGGAAGCAATGCTTGGTTTCATTTGTTCCTATTTTCCTTTAGTCCAAAGTCAAGACTAAATTGCTGTACTTATATGAGATTAGTGCCTGTTGTAGTATTTTCAGGTTGTGATAGGTTCTATTTTTGTTGATTCTTATGGATTATTTTAGAAGTCTATTTTATTTGTTAATATAGGTTGCGATTAGGCACCCAATGGGTGTCAATTTATTTTATTTTAAGTCCTACTGGGAGTCAAACTTCAGGGAATTAAAATAGTCTGTTGGTCCTCTCAAAATTTAAAGAATTTGGATGATATCTTTATGTTTTAGGAATCCTAACAGGGTTCCAAGAGAGGTGTCCAACCATAATTAGCTGTGTGGGATTTGTTTGGTTGCTTTTTTTTTCTTAATTTTTTCTTCTGAGGGATCATAATTCATGCTATAGTATTTTCAGATTGTGATAGATATTTTGCTGATTTTTATTGATTATTTTAGAGTTTTTTTTTGGGGTCAATATAGGCTGCAATTAGGTGTTGCTGTTTACTTAGTTTTTAGAGATGTTTTTGTTGTCAAACTATAGGGAACTAAAACAAACTGTAGGTCCTCTTAAAATTAAAATAATTTGGCTGGCATCTTTATGTTTTAGGAATCCTAACAGGGTTCCAAGAGAGGGGCCTGACCAGAATTAGCTGGGTGGAATTCAGTCTCTTGTTTTTTTTGTTCTTTTAATTATTTTCTGTTAGGATTCCTAGTGGTACAATGAAAGGTGGCCTGGCCTCTTTCTTCTCCTATTTCTTTCTTTTTATTATATTCTCTCCTCTATTCTGTTCAATTCTTCGGTATCTTTCCTTCTTGCTGAAACACTAATTCAATATCAGAGTTCTTGTTGATAAAAAGATCTGTTATCAATTTTGAGGCTTCCTAATGCTAGCAGTTGAAAGAAAAATAAAAAGGGAAGAACAGCTCGAAAGGTGTTAAAATTCAGATCTAAATTCCGGCAGCGGTCATGAGTTCTATTTTTATTTATCATGCTACGGACTTAATTAATGTTTATATACTTGCAGTTTTAATTATTATTATTAGTTACCTTTAGGTAAGTTGTCCGACTTTGCGTTTTTATGCTACTGGCAGGAGCATCTGGATAGCAAAGTTATAACAAATATGATCTTTTGGGGGATGCAATACCATATGACCAGCAAGACTCTATGCATCAGATTTGTTACTGGATACTTGATATAACTCCTTCGGTATGGAATCCGTTACCTATCTTCTACCTTTTCTTGCTTGCATAATTAATTATCGATTCAGAATTTCTGTACTCATATATTACATTCACCATTTAATGTACCATAGTGAAATAATGTCTGAATCATTGAGTGATGCTGCAAGATTTTTGTAAGTTCTCATTTACAGTTTTCACCAAGCATAATATTTGTTATCAGAAAACACTTCTATTTGGATTTTTTTATTGTTTATTTTTTGATTAGTTTGTGACTTTTTGTGAATATGTTCTGGGTTGGCTTTGAACTTTTTTGTACTATGCTTTTCTATCAAAATGTTTGCAATATTTGTTAAAGCTTCATTGCCCGCTTTTCTTATTTGTCTCAAATTGTTTTTAAATTTCTGAAGTTGCAAACTATTGCTAATGTGAGCTTGATTCTAGATCGCGACTTTGGTATTATGATACAAGCCATGGTTTGCAGAACTGAACTGAGCTGATTGGTTTGGTCGGAATAGAATCGAACCGAATTGACCTTGAATCGGTTCGTTTTTCAATATTGGTTTGGTATAGATCCAAACCGGTGGGAACCATTCTAAACCAGAACAAATCAAATTTGTTAAAAATAAAAAATCACTTTCTCTTAAGAACAAATTCAAAGAATTTGAGAAATTTGTAGTTTAACAAATATCGAATGTGGGTGCTTTTACTTAGGATAAAAAAATCAAAAAATTAATTTACTTTTGAAATGATGAGAAAATAAAATATTAAAATAATTATTTTAAAATGTAATTTATAAGGGTTTGGTCAATACTTAGTCAAACTTACGGTGTTAGCATGCCTAGACAGGATCATAGTAACAGTAAACCTTACACCGACCTATGCCAACTTGATTCATAACTTATCAAAACAATAAAACTAAATGTGCCATAAAATCTTTGAGTTCTTATCAATCACGGTGATCTTAGATCATTGGAGATTAAATAGGATCTACAGCGATTTAAGATCATTGTGCTGATCCTATTTAGTTTACCAAAAGCCCCCCCTTAAGTCTGTTTTTAATTGTTTTTGTATTGGTGACATAAGAAGAGCAAGAATTTATAGCATTTTTCTGTCTTATCATAGAAAAATTGGGAAACCTAACTCTATGTTATCATGGAAATATTGAAAGCAACCTCACATTTTTCTCGTGGATTTTATTCATGGTTTGAGGTGGCAATATTTTATTTCGAGTTTTTGAAAATCTGTGTTCGGATACCAGAGAGGAAAAGGTAAGTTTAGGTACAGGCTTTGTAGGCATAATCATCTTTAAATCTTAGCAACCCATTTTCTTGTTTTAGTTTACCTTGATCTTGCTGCATCCAGATGGGTTTATGAAATGAATCTGCTACTTCAGAACCGTAAAGAAGTAACATATTTATATTATTGGGCTATGAGTCTATCCACTGCTGATTGACCTTTGGATATGAGATTCATGTTGCTGATGTTTTCAACTTGTTTAACACTCTCATAATCATTGGCCAATTGCATGAGTTCAAGGATTATGATTCCTTTAAATTCTCTTCATTTGAAGCCATATCATGGTTCAGGCGTAGAGGATGTCTCATCCCTTTCAGGAAAGATAATTGAGTTTTCCTGGTATCCCGACGGAGGCTGTTGGGCATGCATGCGGATCAAAGCTGATAAAGCAACACCAAATGATATTTTAGCACATATCGGAAGGTACTCACTCTGGTCTTGCTTTGCCACATGACCGTGAAGCATGTAGCAGACTTTTCCATTAATACTTTAGCCTTCTTCACAGGTGATGCAGAGAATTAGTGACAGCATCACAGAAGAGGTGCTTCTAGATGATATTGCGACCGCAGCAGCTTCAGCATCAATTCTCTGTTGTTTTAGTTCCCTCAGTGCACATCAGCACCATGATATTATCACCGGATCCTTGCTGCCGTCTTGCTTCCCAATGGCTTCACATGTAATTACTAGGGAGTAGGACTGGTGGTGGTCTGGGACTCTTGTTGGACGGTGCTAATTGTTGCTGTCCGGTCCAATCTTGTACAAGCCTCTGCCCTGTATAAATTTTTAGGCTTCATTGATCTCCAAGTGATTTACGCTTGTAATTAGTAGTTGCAAGTTACATCATGAAGAGGCTGCGAAATGAATGAGCTGTCATCTGCTTAATATATATATATATATATATATATATATATATATATATATATATATATATATATATATATATGTGGCTAATGTAGCTCCAAGGGTAATTTCGATAAAATCAAAATATGGGTGTATCCCGGCGTCTCTAAGCCCGCCAAGTCGGCTCCTATCCTCCCTAGTCGGCACTTCTCGGCCCTGGCGTCTTCAAGCCCGTCGGGTCGGTCCCGATCCTTCCTGGTCGGTCCTTCGGCTCGGCGTCTCCAAGCCTGCCGAGTCGGCCCCGACCCTTCCTGGTCGGCCCTTCTCGGCTCCGGCATCTTCGAGCCCGTCGAGTCGGCTCCAAGCCCGCCGAGTCAGCCCCAACCCTTCTTGGTCGGTCCTTCTCGGCCCCGACATCTTCAAGCCCACTGGGTCGGCCCGACCCTTTCTGGTCAGCCCTTCTTGGTCCTGGCACCTTCAAGCCCGCCGGGTCGGCCCCGACCTTCCTAGTCGGCTCTTCTCGGCCCCGGCGTCTTCAAGCCCGCCGAGTCGGCCCCGACCCTTCCTAATCGGTCCTTCTCGGCCCTGGCGTCTCCAAGCCCGCCGGGTCGGCCCCGACCCTTCCTGGTCGGCCCTTCTCGGCCCCGGCGTCTCCAAGCCCGTCGAGTCGGCCCCGACCCTTCCCGGTTGGCCCTTCTCGGCCCCGGCATCTTCAAGCCCGCCGAGTCAGCCCCGACTTTCTGGTCGGCCCTTCTTGGCCCCCGGCGTCTCCAGGATCGCCGAGTTGGCCCCGCCTCGGCACGTCCTAGTCGGCAGGGTCGGCCCCGGCCACCCCTGGCCGACCTAGATAAGCTTCAGCTCCCCCGAGAGAGTCGAGACTTCCCGGTTTCCTCCAAACCTGCCCCAACACGGCCCTGGTAGCTCGGGACGCTACCTCTCTGACCCGCGCCGCTTGATAACACTAGATCTAACTACCCGCTGGTCACGCTGCTGATGGGACTGGACCCAACTACCCAATAGCCCCGCTGGCTGATGGGACTTAGCCCACCAACAGCCGCTTTCTTCCTTTCCGATGAGACAGAACCCACCAACCAGCGCAGATTCATGCAACTCCCAAGAACTCCACGGACATTCCCTCCTCACGGAATCCCACATGATCATGCTAGGGTCAACCCCTATAAAAAGGTGAATCCGCTCAGCAAACAGGTATGCATGATAATCCCCGGAAAAATTGCTATCCTAAGACCCAGAGAGAAATCCCTTCTCATATGGAGTACCCTTTCATCTAAAAAGAGCTCATTCGAGCTCCTCTTCTGCTGTGACCTTAATTGCTAACTTGAGCATCGGATGGTCCCACCGGAGAATCCTCTCCAGTCCTGGGACTTCTTTACAGGCAACCTGGTGAAGCGAAGCTTGGAGAATCCATCCATTTCCGACGTTCAGGATCAGTGATTGGGCATCATTAGATTGGCGCGCCAGGTAGGGGGTCAAAAGTTGGTGTAGAACACAGCAAGTACCTCAGGGCTTCCCTGTGCTACATCTGGCCAAACTCTACTCCCCCCTCTCTTCTCTCTTGGGAATTATGATGGTGACATGAGCTCAGAACGCTTCCATCAGCCGTCCAACGGGGCTTCCCCTGCCAATTAGGCAGCAGGAGGCCAACCCCCTTGTCGCTGATCCTCCAGTTACCTACCCACCACCGAATGCAGCCGCCCAAACGGCGGAGCAATTGGCGACCCTCTCCTAGCAAGTCCAAACTCTCACTACTATGGTCCACGGGATCCAACAGCAGCAGTCTTTGGCCACCCAGCACCAAACCGCTCCCCCCGCCAGTCAGCAGTCAGCGAGGGGAGGTTCTCCAAGGCGGGATGCCGGTCGGCGGGAGGCTGGCCGGCGGGAAGCCGGTCAGCGGGAGCGGGAGGGCGGGAGGCCAGTCATCGCCCAGCTTCCCCAAGGAAATCTCACCGCGAGCCCTCCAAGTGGCCGCGGTCCCCTGATCATGGCCTCAGCAAAATCCCTTCGGGGCTGCGTCATCAAGAGGAGCCAAAGTGGAAGCCTCGACTTCCGTCTCCCTCTCTGTCTTCTTCATCTTCTTCTTTCTCCTTCGAGCCATCTCGGAGGGCCCCAACAATCAGCCGACAGGCGGAGGAGCGCCTGGAGGAGTACAACCAGTGGCTGGACGAGCTCGCCAGAAAAATCAACCATCAGCCGAAGGAAGAGTTCGACACCCATCCTCCTTACACCCGCTGGATATTGGAGGAGCCTATCCCCTCCAGGTTTTGGTTCCCCCAGGTGGACCCATATGATGGTACGACAGATCCTCTCGACCATCTCGAGAGCTATAAAGCAATGATGCAGGTTCAAGGCGCTTCAGACGCCCTTCTCTGCAAGCCCTTTCCCGCTACTCTGCGGAAGGCCGCTCGCACGTGGCATTCGCGCTTGTTCCCTCACAGCATCGACTCCTTCCGAGAGCTGGAGAAGGCTTTTCTGGCACATTTCGATGCCTGCCGATGAATTCCAAGGGTGGTGAACAGCCTCTTCTCCGTACGTCAGAAGGAGGGAGAGTCGCTGCGAGACTTCGTGTCCCGATTCAAAGCTGCCGCCCTCGAGGTCTACCATCTCGACGACGCGGTAGCGATGCTGGCATTGAAGCGAGGACTCCTCCCGTCTCGCTTCACCTTTTCTTTGGATAAGAAGCCCCCGGGCTCTTATTCCGACCTCCTCCTCCGGGCTCAAAAGTATATCCATGCGGATGAAGCCGACTTCACCCGCCGAGAATCTTCAAGGAGCTCCAGCCACAAGCCTGCTCGCCCTGAACCAAGCGGACCTCCTTGACACCGGCGAGCCGACCCACCTCGTCGACCCGACAATAGGCGTAGAAGCCCTGTTCGGCCAACGAGAGTAAGCTCACACCTCTCCTTGCCCCTCGATCTCACATGTCTGATCGGACGATCGAAGGCGAGCCTTACCTCCAGCGCCCTTCCTCCTTTGGTCATGAAGAAAGGGTCCTGTCGTTGCCATGTCAAAGTGATATAAAGCCGCTACTGCCGATTTCCACCGGTGAGGTCAGCCCACTACGTGGCCAGCTGACCAGCATGATAGAGACTCTGCTACATCTTGAGAGACCCGGCAAGGCCGGATCGACTGGGAGCATCTCTTAGCTCTAATTCAGCGGGTCAGCATCTGATATATCCCTTCGGCAACATTGACCCGTGGCACCGTCCAATCCGCCAGAAGGACGCTATTGACGAGGAAGTCAACAAGCTGCCACATCCGGGAGGCACACTACCCCACCCTGCATGGAGGATTTGCATAGACTTCACTGACCTCAACAAGGCGTGTCCAGGCCTGCCAAGGATTGATCAGCGATTCCACATGAACTCCTCAGCTTCATGGACGCCTTCTCAGGATATAATCAGATAAGGATGGACCCCAATGACGAAGAGCACACCTCCTTTGTGACGGAAAAGGGCATTTATTGCTACAAAGTGATGCCTTTTGGCCTCAAGATCGCGGGGGCAACTTACCAAAGGTTGATGAACAGAGTATTCCAGGACCAGCTAGGCCGGAATATGGAAGTCTACATAGACGATATGCTGACAAAGAGCACCCGTGCCTCTAATCACGTTTCCGATTTAGAGGAGACCTTCAACAACCTTCGTCGTTTCCAAGTTAAGCTGAACCCCAAGAAATGTGCTTTTGAGGTCATGACAGGCAAGTTCCTGGGCTTCATAGTGACCCAGCGGGGGATCGAGGCAAACCCAGAGAAGATCAGTGCCATACTTGACATGAGGCCACCGTCCAACAAGAAGGAAGTGCAGCGATTAACTGGGAGGATAGCGGCTCTAAGTCGTTTCCTCTCCAAATCGGCCGAGAGATGCTTTCCCTTCTTCAAGGCCTTGCGGAAGATGAATAGCTTTGAGTGGACTGACGATTGCCAGAGGGCCTTCGATGGGTTGAAGGTGTTTCTATCCTCCTCTCTGCTCCTATCCAAGCCAAAAGACGGAGAAAGTCTTTTTCTCTACTTAGCCGCTTCTTCGGAAGCCGTTAGTTCAGTTTTGGTGCATCTCGACACTGATGGAACCCAAAGGCCTGTCTACTATGTGAGTAAGGTCCTCCATGACACAGAAGTCAGGTACTCCAAAGCGGAAAAGGTCATCTTCGCCCTGATAGTCTCCGCTCGGCGTCTCCGCCCATATTTTTAAGCCCATCCTATTGTGGTGCTCACGGATCAACCCTTGCGGGCCATCTTGGCTCGTCCGGATACCTCAGGCCGACTCGCCAAGTGGGCCATCAAGCCGAGAGAATTTACGACCTCTCTTTCTAGGCTCGACCGGCTCTGAAATCCCACAGTTCTGCCGGCCGACTTCCTAGTTGAATGCATGGACGCCTACGTTCGTTATCTCACTGACGGTACACTCCCTGATGACCGCAACGAAGCCAGGTTGCTCAAGTGGAAAGCCTCCAAATTCATCCTCCTCGATGGACGTCTATACAGAAGGCCATTCTCCTATCCCTTGCTCAAGTGCATAGGACCCGCCGACGCCGACTACATCCTCAGAGAAATCCACGAGGGCATCTGTGGAAACCATCGGGGGCAGATCCTTAGCCCAAAAGGCTCTTCGTCAGGGATATTTTTGGCCCACTATGAGGGAGGATGCAGCTAAATTAGTTCAGAAATGCGATGGTTGCCAGCGCCATGCACACATCCAACATCAACCATCCATCCCAATGAACCCGCTCTCAGCTCCATGGCCCTTCGCTCAGTGGGGAATGGACATTCTCGGACCATTCCCCCCAGCTTCTGGGCAACGGAAGTTCTTGCTAGTCGCCATTGATCACTTCACCAAATGGGTCGAGGTCGAAGCGTTAGCCAAGATCACTGAAGGCAAAGTCAAAGCTTTCTTTTGGAAGTCAATCATATGCCGCTTTGGCCTGCCTCACACCCTTGTTACGGACAACGGCCGCCAATTCAACAACGAGGCATTCAAAGCCTTATGTGACGAGCTAGGCATTCATCACCGATTCACTTCCATTGGCCACCCCCAAACCAACGGGGAGGCGAAGGTTATGAACCGCACCATCCTTAGAGGACTCAGAACCAGGTTGGATGGATCCAAAGGTCGTTGGGCAGAGGAGCTCCCCAGCATGATATGGGCCTATCACACGACCCCCAGAGCCCCGACGGGCGAGACTCCCTTCAGTCTCACCTTCGGATCCGAGGCCGTCATTCCTGTCGAGATCGGACTACCCAGTCCATGCGTGGAGCCCTTCAGTGAAAAAAACAACTCCACGCTGATTCAGGCTAATTTGGACTTCATCGACGAGGCGCATGATCGGGCGAGGCTATGCATGGTGACTTTCCATCAGTGAGCGACTAGGTACTACAATGCTTGAGTCCGCCTTAAAGTCTTCCGCCGTGGAGATTTAGTTTTGAGAAAAGCTGAGGTTTCAAAGCCTACTGAGGGGGCAAACTATCCCCTAACTGGGAGGGCCCTTATCGCATCGCCGAGGCACTCCACCGGGGGGCATACAAATTAGAAGAGCTCAACGGACAACCCATTCCACACACCTGGAATGCGGATAACCTTCTCCAATATTACCAATAATGTATTCCCCCAGGGCGTGAGCAATAAAGGGGGACCCTTCTGACGTAACAGCCTACTCTCCCTTGCCTCCAAGGACCAAATCTCTCAAAAGGAGCTTGCCGGCATTGCGGCTAACGGGACACCACTTGGCCCCGGCACGGCGGTGCCCCCGAGTCGGTTAAGACCATAGCAGCTCCGTACCCGGTCGAGTTGCCCTTCAGGCGGCACACAAACCCCTGAAGCGGTTCAAAAGGAGCTCGCCGGCATCGCGGCTAACGGGACACCACTCGGCCCCGGCACAGCGGTGCCCCCAAGTCAATTAAGACTCTAGCGGCTCCGTACCCGATCGAGTCGCCCTTCAGGCAGCACACAAACCCCTGAAGCAGTTCAAAAGTAGCTCGCCGACATCGCGGCTAATGGGACACCACTCAGCCCTGGCACGGCGGTGCCCCTGAGTCGGTTAAGACCCTAGCGGCTCTGTACCCGATCGAGTCGCCCTTCAGGCGGCACACAAACCCCTGAAGCGGTTCAAAAGGAGCTCGCCAGTATCATGGCTAACGGGACACCACTCGGCTCCGGCACGGCGGTGCCCTCCGAGTCGGTTAAGACCCTAGCGGCTCCGTACCCGGTCGAGTCGCCCTTCAGGCGACACACAAACCCCTAAAAAGGTTCAAAAGGAGCTCGCCAACATCGTGGCTAATGGGACACCACTCGGCCTGGCACGGCGGTGCCCCTGAGTCGGTTAAGAACCTAGAGGCTCCGTACCCGATCGAGTCGCCCTTCAGGCGGCACACAAACCCTGAAGTGGTTCAAAAGGAGCTCGCCGGCATCGTGGCTAATGGGACACCACTCGGCCCCAGCACGGCGGTGCCCCCGAGTCGGTTAAGACCTAGCGGCTCCGTACCTGGTCGAGTCGCCCTTCAGGTAGCACACAAACCCCTGAAGCGGTTCAAAAGAAGCTCGCCGGCATCGCGGCTAACAGGACACCACTCGGCCCTGGCACGGTGGTGCCCCCGAGTCAGTTAAGACCCTAGCGGCTCCGTACCCGGTTGAGTTGCCCTTTAGGCGGCACACAAACCCCTGAAGCGGTTCAAAAGAAGCTTGCTAACATCGCGGCTAACGGGACACCACTCGGCCCCGGCACGGTGGTGCCCCCGAGTCGGTTAAGACCCTAGCGGCTCCGTACCCGGTCAAGTCGTCCTTCAGGCGGCACACAAACCCCTGAAGTGGTTCAAAAGGAGCTCACTGGCATCGCGGCTAATGGGACACCACTCGGCCCTGGCACAATGGTGCCCCCGAGTCGGTTAAGACCCTAGCGGCTCTGTACCCGGTCGAGTCACCCGTCAGGCAGCACACAAACCCCTGAAGCGGTTCAAAAGGAGCTCGTCGTCATCGTGGCTAATGGGACATCACTCGGCCCTGGCACGGCTGTGCCCCCGAGTCGGTTAAGGCCCTAGTAGCTCCGTACCTGGCCGAGTTACCCCTCAGGCAACACGCAAACCCCTCACGATGGCAGAATCAACCTCAACCATCTTTGGTCAATCCAGACGCCTCCAAAGTTAGGCTTGGCGTCAAGCCGCCCGAAGATCTTTCCAAGCCTTTGGGACTCATGTGTAAGCAAGCCTTCTTGTAAACAGCCTTCTTTGATGAATTAACTTTGAAGCAAAAAAAAGAAATCTAAAATAATAACTTAACCTAAGAGGAAAGAAAAAGAATAAGAAACTTCTTTGAATTGATGAGCTTATAGCCTTCCAATGCTTTTGCATGTATCCCTTCTCTACCATAAACTCATAATACAACCTTTAGTATGGCCTTGCTTGGGAATCATGCTAGACTTGCCCTAGGTGAGACCCTTGGGGATTGCTCTTGATAGTTTGAGCCTTTTGGAGTTGGATTATTTATAGAAACCTAAGGGGTAGTAGACTATGATCATATTTAATGTGGCACTAAAAAGTATAGTATGTCATACTAATGCGTATTGCCTTATGTAGGGTGTATTGTAATGTACTAGTACCAAATTGAGACTCGGTACTAATGCATGCTGAATTGATATGCTGAACCAACCTATGTATTGACATTGTGCTAATGTTGTACTGGTATGAGGTCCGGTATTACAATGACAAACCTTGCTAAAAAGCGTGAAAAAATACCAGAAGTGATTCTACAATCCAAAGCAGAGTCCATGCCCAAGTAACTCTAAAAACGAGTCCAAGTCACTATGGTTGCATCTCTCATTTGAACTAGAGGCTATTTGATAAAAATACCCCTATTATTTGCACGGTAATTAGTTAAATGGCGAAAATTCTAACCCGAGTTCCATAAAATGTGTTGGGCTCTTGCCTCGATGCCCTTTCCAACATCAATTTGCCTATATTTAGACCTATAAAAGGTGATGAAACATTTGAAAGTGACTTAGGTGTCAAGGAGACTGGTTTGATCCGGGCATACGACATGGTCCAAAAGAGAGCCTACTAAATACTTTTTGATGCCACGAGAATGCTGATGGAATATATAATAATTCCAAGTGCATTTAATAGAAAATTGAGGCATTATAATTAGTAGATACCTAGATTACTTAGTAGAATGGCCAAACAATGGGTATCCATAAGTTAGACCTATAATATTTACAACAGATGAAGTTTACAATCATAATGGTATTTTTTTTAAACATAGCATGTGCCAAATGCTAGTAGTTGTCTCAATATGGCATCATCCTTTAGTGGTCATGCAGACTATAGATTGATTTTTTTCTTCTACTTATTATTTAATTACTTTGGCCTGATTTGGGGTGGTTCAAGGGTTGGTGCCGCCTTGTCTACCTAATCGGTACACTATCAGTTTGGCATGGTATGCCCTATACTGAATCGTACCATACCATTATTGAAATAGTATCAAATTTCAATACGACGAACCTTGCTATTGTTAAATGATATTATAAATATATTTGTCTTTGCTTAGCTACCTTTCAATTGTTAATTTTAACACATCTTTCAAATGTATTTTCAATTGTAACTTACAGGATTCTATGGGATATTTATTCATGTCAATGACTAAAAAAAAAAACTTGAGTTGGGCACAACTTGTTAATCCTACCTTATTTCTTGCAAAAATATGGCATTTAAATAATAAAAAAACATTAAAAAAACCAAAATCAAAGCTTGGAGACTAATAGATGTTATATAAATATAGTGTATTCTTGTATCTCATGTAGCTATATCCTCCACATGGAACATATCCTTTATTGATATGCTCCTGTACCTCGATATTCCAAACCTATGGTCAAATATCAAGGCAACGTCATGCTATGATAAGGCTTCAAGTTGATACAACATCGATCATATTGTATGATTTTCTGGAATCATATTATTGACCTAATGATAACATGCTTCAAAAACTTTTACATTGAATTGACAATGGAATCTTGTTGATTTATTTTGTAATGTGCTCATTAGCTTAATAACTTGCGACAATGTTTCTAGACTTGGAAACGTCTATTAATCAATTAGGAAACACTGGATTTAATTGTATGGAAGTCTACATTTTGACTTTCTAAAAGATTATGAAAACATATATGCAAGAAAGTATTTGTCATAGCTATATACTTTATTGCACCTCATATATTATTTGACAACATTACCTAACACATAGTGAGTACTATTATATTTTCTGCTTGATAAATATCTGAGTCAGAGGACCATTCAGTGCTAGATGTTACTAACTGGCAACTTTAAAAAGACTTAGCCCAAATTAGAAGAATATTTAAATCCTAGAGTATGTTTCAAGTACATTTAAAAAAAAAAAGATTCAATGCAAGGGATTAAATATGCCATGATAGATTTAGAATGTTGAACTTTCCTAATTGCATGTAAATGTCATGCTTTAATTGATTAAGCATTTTTCTTGACAAAGTGACTTATGCATATTGATGCGACATGATATTTGCCCTATTCCTTTATCTTGGGACAACTTTTTGTAGTCTGCACTTACATGGTTGTAGTTTCCTGAAGCAATGGTTTTTAGCAAGTATTAGAAATTTTGTTCGTTACAGGCAGTTCAGCTACTTTTATCATCCCGGAAACAATTGAATGGAGCAAGCTTTAAAGGATCTGATATTTCCGTGGATACAAATGGTAATGTGGAAAAGAGAATACAGAATATTGATCCAATCCAAGTAAGTTCTTTGCCTTACTACTGGATAACCTTATGTTCAGTTATTTGAAAATGCATGTCTGTCTAGTATAGGCAGCTACTAACTCAAGGTACGTTAAAAAATAATCAATTTTCCTTGTTTGGGTCTCATTTACCATACATTTACCTCATAAGTCATTCTTATAATAGTTACATTGTGGATGACACTGTTCTTATTGGTTGGGTTAGGCTCAATAGCACAAGATGTTCATTCCTGACATTTTGTTTTTTGCATCCATCATAAGACAAAGAATGGAAACAATTGTGTGGCCTCATGTTTCTGAGCATGAATAAGATTTCTGCGTACATTATTAGGGGAGGGAGCCTAGAAGCATGCTCTTTTTTTAGAAAGGAAGGAATCCCGGTTATAATAAAATAAAGATTAAGAATCCTACTGCCAATGTTGATGGGCATTCAGCCAGCAGTCGGTGGTGTTAAAAGGGGGAACAAAGAAAAAGAAAGAAGTCTCAATACCGCTCAATCCATAGTTGTTTGAACCCTTTCCAAACTAACACGGTTGATAGAGACTAACTAGCATGAGTGGATGCTTTATGATATCACAGAAGATGTGCCCATTGCTGGCACCATGTTGGCATGGGACAGCAAATCATGGTTTGCTAAGAACCACGATATGTTAGCATCAGTCTCATGGCTGTGAAGTCAAACATCATTCAAGTTGCATGAGAACCCAAAGGTCACCATGTAGGCGAAGAATATATTATCGATGTTAGAGTTTCAAGATGTTACAGCTCAACCTATACTAGGAAATTCACATCCTTTTAGAATCTGAAAATATGTCATTCTGTTGAAGCACTGTGATGATTAGCTCCATGTTAGATGAACCATTTTGGAAAGTTAATATATGTGAATTTACTGAACTTTTTTTCATCTAAGATTAGGGCCAGTGTTAGCTCTGTTGAAAAGCCTGAGTTTTCTTAGAGGACAGAGCAGAAATGATTTTGTCATGTCCTACAGACCTGAAATCATATTGCAAGTAGATGGGATTAGGAACAGGGTACATATAAGATTTTGTTCGTGGGAGTAATATAGGACTTGATCTAGTAGGCGTAGTTCCTGGTAGATGATCAAATGAAACTGAAATATCTAAGCTGAATTATTTGAGGCTTAGGCCTTGGAATACTAGTTAAGTTCAAAAATGAGCATAATGCAACTCAACTCAACTCAACTAATCTAAGCATTTTCCCAGCTACATGGGGTTGGCTAGATGTATCTGCTTCCTCCACTCTGCTCTATTCAGGACTAAGTCGACTTGTCACCACACCCGGGTGCCGATGTGGTGCCCCTTATCCGTTTTTCGAAACACCTGGAGGCAGATGCAACACGTCTCTTAATGAGGACGTTCTAGCCCTTCGCATAGTTTGATTTAGTAGATTCATGTTTTAGGAGATCTAATGGAGTTTTACGCTGCTTGTCAGCTACCTAACACAACCCTCCTCTTTTACCCAGGCTTGGGACCGGCCTTGGCGGAGTTTAAAAAAATGAGTATAATATTAAAGGATTTATCTATGTTTTTCCTTTTCAATTCCTTTTCCTTTTCTTATAGTGTCATATAAAACATTTCTTGTTTATCTACATCGATGTCATGCATTGAGTGGACCAGAGGGGATCCAGGACTGTTCAAGCATGCAACAAATCTGATGCTATCAATGGTTTCACATGCCAACTGGGCCTTTTGGATGTATGAGGAGATAAGTCGCACTTCTCTTCCTTATACATTGGATCCGTCAATGCATATTCTGACTTATAACCCACATGTGCTAGTCTCATACTTTATGGAATATGTTTCTTCATGGCCTTACCCGCAATGATGATATGTTTGGGAATCACGCTACACTGTTATCACCTATTTCGCCAAGTTGGGATGGCCATACATATATCAGATATCAGGGTGCTATCGTAGGCATCATCAACCACATTAATAATAGTAGAGAGGATAGTATCTAGGTTGGCATCGAATCAAGACTTTGATTGTGAATTTGACTTGAATGTCGATGAGGCCCATGGACTCTCCAAATAAAACTATAAGTGTTGAATGTTGTTTTCTTGCTTTTTTTTTAAAGTGCTTAAGACATTGTTGATCATGTTATAATTAACAAGTCATGTTATGATTCCTAGAAGACTATCCCGACTTTATTTAGATTTCAAGGAATATTGTTAGGGGGCAAAAAGACTAGAAACAAATAAAGTATGTGTTAGGAGGAGAAATAGAGTTGGTGCTTCGTTATGCTTCCTCATATAGGAAAGTGGTGCCAATTGAGCCAAAAACTTTTGATTGCAATTGAAACTTATATTTAAACTTATATATTTCTTGTTTTGCATGGGTGGGATTTGAGGAAAGCTCTTTTCTAGCATTAGCAATAGAACAACAAGAAAATTCCTTTACTTTTTGATATTTTAGCTTATGCTTTGTTGGGTTAAGGCCTGAAGGACCTTATATTGTTTACAACAAACCCTTTACTTTGCTTTTGCCTCCTCAAAATTCCCTTTGCTATTATTCCATCTATATAATAAAAATAAAAGGTAGATAGGAGCCTAAACCAAGGTTCGTTGTCTTGGTATTAGATCCGGTACTAATGTCATAATGATATAGTGTCAGCATGCTCGATATGGATGTTGGTCCAGCATACCTATGTTGAGTCTTTGTTTAATACTGGTATTGTATGGTATGCTCAGTATGGGGTAGTATGTGCTGGTGTGATGTGCCATGAGCCTAATTGTCCATGGGAACGGAAGTAAGAAGAGAAGAGATTAAAGGCAATAAAGAGTAAAAAGATGACCATTCTTATATTTTCTTTACATCCACATTTTTTTTCCATGAGATCATAAAGATTGAACATGGGAGATGTTAATGCTCAACCTTAATTCTTAGTTTACAATTTTGGCATAGGATGAGAATCTCAAGCATCTCTTTCAAAATCTAAAGATGAGGAGGATAAAAGATGGGTTAGATATAGGTAAATGAGAGGTAGAGACAGTTGGGTTATAGTGTAGATCTTGGAAAACACCGTAATAAAAGGAAAAGAGGTAGAGATGCACAAAGAACAAAGGATAAATACGTTTGTTGAAGGCCATATCAGAATATTTTTATTTTTCTTTCTTAACTAGTCAAAGAGACTGATCTTCTCTTGCTACTTGAGTGCTAGATTGGAAGTAACCAATACTGGGACATAGGAGTGACATGGGAGACCAAGGCATGGCTTCTTTTGTCTCCTCAAATTATTGTTAATCTTTAATCTTTAATCTATAATGGCTAAGTCTTACGAGATTTAAAACATTGATAGGATTACATTGTTCAGTTACACATGCAGTTTGCATTATTATTTTGACTGCATGTGGCCTGCACCATCTTAATGGGATAAAGCTGAAAATTTTAAATGTTTTTGCTGTCTTGTGTGGTTCAACGTGTTGATACAATAATGGGGATCCCATAAATTTGGGTAATGTCTCTTGGTTTTGTCGTAGTTATGGATTGTTAGTCACATTTTCTTTTACTTTATTTTTGTAGGTAAAGTTATATGCACTACCTGTGGGCATGTTAATCAAATCTCCTAATAATAAAGTTTATTGCTTTTCACTTTGAGGAAACTAAACTTGCCAGTCTATACTCTATTGTTATCATGTTGTTTCCATTTAGGCCTTTTTTTATATCTGAGGCTGTAGGAGTTCATTACTTTTGATGGGTGAGAACAATGTCCTTCACGTGTTAATTTGATTATTCTATCAATATCACACACACACACACACACACACACTCACGGACATACTTTATAGAGCTGTGTAGGGCATATCCCCTTTATTCACTATAATCTCCAAAGTATTGCTGCTATGATGTCGATGAAAATTTTTTGTCTAGAAGAATTTTCTCTAGCTATCTGGTGTTTTACTTTCTTTTAATTCCAAAGAATCTGCATGAGATGCAATATACAGGTTGACTTGCTTCTAGGGAAAGCTTATTCCAATTGGGGACATATAAGTGATGCTGTGGCTGTTTATGATCAGCTCATCTTTGCGCATCCAGATGACTTCCAGGGTTACCTGGCAAAGGTACATTTCAGATTTTCTTTAAATATTATTATCTTCTACGTTCTCATTTTGTTTCCTCTAAATATAATTATGAGATAATTTCTACAACATTTCAGAGTGTTGCTTAATAAAGAAGGCAAGAGATACTTAAGTGCAATGTAATTAAATTTTTATATATTTTATTATGTAAAAAGAGAACCCTTGAAAGAATTTATAGCTAGTAGACTTAAATGCAACTAGGCATGTTTGAGTATAAACTCATTGTTAAATGAAATAATTTTTTTCTTTTATCAGGAAGATCATTCAAAAGACTGTAATGGTGTCTATTAGATGTTGCTGCTTTTCTCTTTCCCTAAAACCTCTAGAAAATAATCAAATCACAGTCAATGTTGTTGGTTCAGAAATATGCCATATTCTAAGTGGCTTTCTTTTGGTAATTTTGAAGCTAGACAATGACATTTTTTTTTTCTTGCTGACTTACAATTACTAGAAACATTTATTGCATTTATAAATACTCAAATCAACTCAACTCATCTAAGCCTTTTCCTAACTACATGGGGTCGGCTACATGAATATGCTTCCTCCACTCTCCATTTATAAATAATACATTTTATTTAATTCTAGGTTGAAGGAAATGTCATTCCTCCTTCATGGTAGTCTGAACCTGCCCAAGAATCCCCAGCTGTAATTCAATAGCATGTTTCAGTTGCCTAATTTTTGACAGATCATGATTTATGAAATGAAACTCTACCTCTTATTTAATGCGGGTCCCACTCCTATTTACATGCACAGATTGAAAAGAACTATTTTGATCCAGAATTAAACTTGGATCTTGAATCTTTTTCTTTCTAAACCGATAAATGTCATTTATTCAGATTTATATCTTGTTAACCCATTTTGATATCAATTTATATGTCCATCATAGACATATAATTGACTGTTAGAGGAAGAGAATGAGAACTGTTATTTTAAATTATCATGTGAAGATTATAAATTAGCATTCTTATTATTGTGGGACTCGAAACTTTTCTTCTAGGAATAAAATTCACACCCTTAGGGTTGTGCAAGTTTACATGCGGACCAGTCTTGAAGAAGCCCATTTTAAAATGGAAAGAATATATTAACAAACAGGGACCCTTTGTTTGTTTAGAATCATTACTTTGGAAGGTAGACCATCAATAGCTTAAGCCTTTGATGCAATGGAATATCATGCTTGTTATGCATGTTAAAACAAACCATGGATTCATATAGCTACACAAATAAATAAAATGTCATTTTGTATCGTTTTTTCCTTTTGTTATAAATTTTATTATGTGAGGCTTAGTTCAAAATTTGTGTGTTTCTACTCCAGCATTCAGTTCCATTATCTATGAGTCTATTTTCCTTGATCTTCTATTATGAATCAGATTCTACTATAAGGCTGCATTTGGATTGCTGGATTGGACTGGATTGGATAAGACTTCCAATCCAATCCGGTGTTTGGGAGAGAAGAAA
>UESW01005104.1:392131-503879 GCA_900491605.1 Calamus simplicifolius | reverse complement strand
CGCCGACCCTCCTCTCTTCTCGATCGCGTCTTCCAGGACCAATATAGCATCGACGGCCGCACCATCGGTTCCTCTTCTTCTTTTTCTTGTTCTTTTTCTCCCGTCTCTCTCTTGGATCGGTTTCTTTTAGTGTTTTCGTTGTAGGAGTTTCTTTCTTGATTCCAGGGTTCTTTTCTTGATGGGTTCGTTTGCTATTTTCTCCTAGGATTTGAGGGCGAATTTCTTGAGTATGCTATGCTTGTAGAGATCAGTAGGGAATTCATGGCGTTTTCCTTATTTGAATCATTGGTGTTTCATTGTGTTGTCTTTTTGTTTCGTAGGGTTTATGTGTTTGTGGGTTTTGATCTTATTAAGGTGTACGCTTATGTTGGTTTCCTTCTTATATATACATAAAAGACACGCACCCAGAAGAAGAATGTGTGCATCATGTCCAGAATAATTGCATGCCGGAACTTCTTGTTGGTCTCTTGATCGGTTTTCCCTGTTTCAGTGTTTCCGGTTGTTTGCTAGTCGCTTGAATGTTGTGAGTTTTTCAATGAATTGCTTGGGATTTTGTGGTATTCTATTAGACTCTGATGTGAGGTCGTGGGTTCTTCGCGTTTGAGGTGTGGTTTCGCGTTTAATGTCCAACAGCCCAGTAAGCTCTTGTTGCACTTGAATTGGACAAGCATGTGAAATATACCCACCACCTCTGCTTTTCTAATCCTAACCCTATTTCCACTTCCCCCTATCCTCTTCCCACTTCCCCCTCCTCTGCTTTTCTAATCCTAACCCTATTTCCATCGGCTGATGAGGGATTTCAAGAGACTGCAGCAGGATCCACCGGCGGGGATCAGTGGAGCGCCGCATGATAGCAACATCATGCTCTGGAACATCGTGATCTTTGGGTAGACTCATGAAGCTTCGATTTTTATTCTTTTGGTTGTTTTGAATTGGGTTTTGATGGGTTTTTGGTAGGCATTTGCAGGCCTGATGATACGCCGTGGGATGGAGGTGAGTTGATACTCTCGATCCTTTCTTTCTCGCTGTTCTAAATTTAGTCTAACGATTTTACTTCTTTATATAACCCTTTGAAAGGATCAAAACTGAGTTGGGTTTCAAAAGTTCTGATTTTTTCCCCCTACGCTGTATTTTGTAATCATCTCGTGAAGTTGCTGGAAATAGATATGGGGCTTGGGATTTATTTGGTGGCTTTGGTTTGAGGTCTCTGAGGACCCGGATCGTATGGGTTTTGAGGCTTGATAATTTAAGATTCAGATATTGAAAGGAATCTATGATATGTTTCAGGTTATTTGTGATTAATGTGGAATGTGAGTTTATTATTTTTGATATCACTGGAGGTACTCTGATAGAACGCTTCTATGTATACATAGGTTTTGTGAACTTAGCATGATGGTTATGGTTATTGGCTTGGTGGATAAGAATTCATAAAGCTAGTACAAAATAGTTGGGACAACGCTTGATTTAATGATCATTACTTCTATATGCATTTTCAAAACTTAGCATGATGTGCCTTGTATCTGAGGCTTATTATGGGAATTTGTGTTCATTCTTTGCTGTTTGCAATTGTCCTAATTTCTGTGACCTTTGATGCAAGGTAGCATCAGTCTTGAATTATATAGAGAGGATCTAACCATTTTTCCCTCTCTATAGAGGGGTTCTCTTTTGCTTCTTTATGAGATCTGGCTTCTCTCTTCATGCACTCATGATCTTCATGTAAGGATGGGTTTGATTGCTAGTATCTCAACACCAGCATGTCCAGTTACTGTAACTGATTCTTGTACTTTTTTCTACAAAGTTGAATAAACATGTTACCACTGCTTCAAAGGCATCACAGGCCCTAATTTGAACATCAGCCAGAACAACATAAGAGTTACAGTAGCTAAGGTAAGCAGAGCCTCCATACAATGTTATCCTCAAAAATAATTGGAGGTATTGTGATTAGGATTGTAAATGATACCCAAAAACTTGATAACCTGAGCCGATTATTTTATAACGAGCCGATTATTTTATAACAATCGGGTATGGATCCAAACAAAGTTTTTTCTAGGCTTATCAGATTGAATTTGGATCCTATATGCAGGGTTCGGTTTCTTATCAGATCAAACCTGGAGCTATATTTGAACTGAAAGCCTGATAACCTGTCTGCTGATTGGAGGCGTTCCTTGGGAGTAAGTGGATCCTCCCTCTTATTTAACTTCACTATTTCTTCCACGCTATTTATTCCTGCGACTCTCCAGATCCGAAGGTAGATTTAGAACACAAACTTATGAAAATAACAACTACTTATTTATTTAAATTGATATAATTCTCTTCTTTTAAGTCTTGATTTTCCTTAAATGTCATGCCTTAGTTTTGAAATACATTATTAATATCAATCATTTTATCCATTGCCTATCACAGGAGTTCTTCAATGCATCAATGCCAGTTTCTGCTCAAGCAACATTCCCTTATAAATTTGTTGTCAGCAAATTCTTGCAGGTAGTTGCCAGTATATAGCAGTTTAATTTCTCTTGATTTATTGCCCACTAGAAGGATCCTCATTTGGATTAGCAACTATATTTTTTTGAATGAGCATATGCCTATATTGGATTCATTTGCATATATAAGAGATTATGGTGTAGTTTTGAGACTTTACCAATATGTTTGTACTGCAGCCTGGCTCATTTGATTTAGTGGGTACCATAGTTTATGAGGTTGACCAGCAGCAATATCAGAGTGTCTTCTATAATGGTACAATCGAAGTTGTGGAGGCTGGAGGTTTTGTCAGCATAGAGTCTGTTTTCCTTTTTACTCTTGGGGTTGCCGTCATTGCCCTTGTCGGATTGTGAGCGTATGGTCTAATACATCAATTCTCAAACGTAAGTTGCTTTTAGCGAGTTCCTTCTTATGCCTTAAAATCTTGATTGTGATCTCATATTGATTAATTAAAAGATATCAGATATTGTATGCTGCTTAAGGGTAGATGCTAACATGGTATTTGATCTAGTTGTACTCAATTACAAGTTACCATGATTTTGATTTAATAATTTATTTTTTTTAGCATAAAAATTAATCAAATATAAACTTTTTTAATACTTGTTTTTTACCCTTGCAGGAAGCAATTTTGATACCCTAAAAGGATCTTTCAAGAAAAGTGAGCAAAGTGTACTTTGGCACGAGAGGTCTCCAATAATGTCTTATTGGAACATTTATGAATTGCAATGTCATTTTAGGGCATTGCTTACTCTAGTAATGTTTAAAAGAGAGCTAGAAACTAGGGAAGTCATTTATGAATGGGACCTTTATGAAGTGTCCAGGACCGTTGTCTCATTATGTGTTTTGATGTTTTATGTTAGTTATGGATATTGTAATTGATATGGACTATTGACTTTCATTTATTAGTTATTTTGATGCTTATCCTTTGTTGTCATTATGTAAAAGTTTTGTATATGTAATGGATATTGCATGTAAAGAATTATATTATTTTTATTGATACAGTTTTTAATATTTAAAAAAAATATGAAACAAACAAATTATATTCTATTTAAATAAAATATATAAAATTTTAAAAATTTTAAAATAGAAATATAGTTTTAAAATATTAAAAAATTTAAAATAGAATAAATATAACTTTTCTATATGATTTTAGACATATTTTGTAGGAAAAAAAGAAAAAAATGTATTTATTATTTTTTCCTACGATTTAATTTATATTTGCAGGTAAAAATGGTTAAAAATAATAATTTAAAAAAGAATCATTAAAAACATTTATTAGCTATTTTTTAATGATTTTTAGAAAAATCATAGGGAATGATGTGGATAAAAAAATAAATATATTTTTAATTTTTCCCTATGATTTTGGATTTTTTGTAGGGAAAGGAATCATTAAAAAAATTCATTAGCCAATTTTTTCATACGATTATAAGAAATTGCGTAGGGAAAGATTGGATAAAAAATTATTTTTTTTGATTTTTGCCTACGATTTTGGGGTTTTTCGTAGGGAAAGAAATCATTTAAAATAATTATTTTTCAATTTTTCCCTACGATTTTAAGAATTTTCGTAGGGAAAGATGTGAATAAAAACTATTTTTTTATTTTTTCCTACGATTTTAGGGTTTCTCGTAGGGAAAGAAATTATTAAAAATTATTATTACCCAACTTTTCCTCAACTTTTCCCTATGATTTTTCTTAAAATCGTAGGGAAAGATGTGGATAAAAAATATTTTTTTATTTTTCCCTACGATTTTTTTATCTTCGTAGGCAAAAGTTTTCAAAATTCAAATTTACATTTCAAATTCTAGTCACTCTATCCCTACGAAATATGAACTTTTCCCTACAAAAAAAATCGTAGGGAAAAGGTCTGATCTTTGCCTACGATTTTGAAAGTCGTAGGCAAAGGCTTTCCCTACGCATCTTTGCCTACGATTTTTTTTTCGTAGGGAAAAGTTCAAAAATCGTAGGGAAAGGCTTTTCCTACGATTTTTCTATCTTTCCCTACGAAAAAAAATCATAGGCAAAAGTCATATTTCTTGTAGTGTTATCTACATAATTTTAGAAGGACAGAAGGCATAAACATTATGCAAATCAAATATTTCTACCATTTTTCATAATTTTTTGGTTAAAATCTCATAATATCATCATGGACTTCAAAGGTTAGTTGATTATTTCCACTATCATAAGACAATAAGCTCTTATTTAGTAACCAATAGTCTCCACATCACCTATTCCCATCAAAATTGATAGATCATATTTTTATATCAATTTTTCTTTAATATCTATTGGTCTTGTCATCAAGTAGGTTAATATATATAAACTTTAGCTTAATTTCTTGTCTTCCTATTTACTTGAGTAATAAAAGAATAATTGAATAGGATATAGAGCCCTATACTCATGTAGCTTACAAAATTACATTTCTTTGTTGATGCTAATAGCATAGTTGGCCTTAGTGATCTAAAAATTCTGATCATATAAGCCTTTGCATTCATCAAAAAATAAACCTTAAAAATTGTATTTATGATCCTTCCTACTGGTGAGCGCAGCCAATATGAAAGGCTTCACCACATAGGTGCCTTTAGAATGGCATGTCATGATAATCTACACTCATAATTAATTTAATTTAAATTATGGCACTTCAAAGTACCCAAATATTAGATGTTAAAGGGTCAACACACAAAACTAGTATCTTCAAGCAGGGATGAGGTTAACACAGAATTGTAAGAGGCATGAAAATTATGAAAAACATGAAAGATCTTTATGCTCCATGAGCTAACAACAAACCTAGAAAGGTTGGATTGTTGGAATTAAAATCCGAACCTTTGGTGAAGACCATCACCATAAAACCTAAGAATCATTAATGTTAAATCATAAGAATGCATAAACATAAACAGAAACATACCTAATCCATATTGCTTGATTGCTCTCCAGAGTCCTGCGGTTGGCCTTCCAGATCAACACATAATTCTAGAGAGCCCTTTAGAATTTCCCTAAGCTATTCTTTCTGATGATGGGATTCAGAGAAGAAGGCCGTACGTGCGATCCAGGGACCATAACCGCTATATATAGATAATTTCATCATTATCTTTTGGTATTTCTATTTTAGCCCATCATAAAAATAGAAATAACCCCTTAGGTCTCTACACATTAAAGGACCACACCTAATCAGATACATTAAAGCCCAAATCACTAAACATCAGCTGATCACTTTTAATTGGGCTTAACCTTATTTGACAGTCCGCAACACATAATTATTTCATATATAAGCCCAATGTTGGATTAAAAATTCAACAATCTTCCAAACTGGGCTATATGTGTAACCTTATAATTATGTTGCAAAAATAACCAAATGAGCTCAATTTTACTGTCATTACTAAAATGTATCTATAACCAATCTGGTCCATCAACCATACCAACATAGGATCAAAGCGGCCTTTGTTATATCTATCATAACTCGACCCATCAATGGTCACGTATGTTGATACAACTGAATGACATGGATCATGATATGGATGCGTAGCATAAAAATTACATGTAATGTGATCTTAACATGCCTATTTCCAACTGGTCCTTCTTAAACTTAAGTGAGATCAAAACTTTAACATAATTGTACAGTGTACTAAACTGAATGAAATACTTTATTTCTGATTAGAAAATATTCAAACACATAAGTGTGTACAAACAAATATAAAGCATAAATTAGAAGCAATACAAACTCCCACTGAATCTAAGCATCGTCATGCTCTATAATGCCCATGTGAGCAGTATGCTCATGAAAGACCTTGCGCGGCACACCCTTTGTAAGGGGATCTACAACCATGGAGTTTGTCCCTATATGCTCTATAGAAATCTGACCACTCTGTACTCTTTCCTTTACAACCAGGAACTTGATGTCAATATGCTTTGACTTGATCGAGCTCCTATTGTTGTTGGAATATAATACGGCTGACTTGTTGTCACAAAATAACTTTAGTCTTTTAATTCCTTCTAATATGCGCATCCCAGTGACAAAATTTTTCAGCCATATCCCATGATTGGATGCTTCATAACATGCTATAAATTCTACTGTCATGGTAGAAGAAGCTATGAGTGTCTGTTTTGCACTTCTTCAAGAAATAGCCCCACCACCTAATAGATACACATAGCACGAAGTGGATCTTTTACTATCTTGGCATCCCGCAAAGTCAGAGTCAGAATACCCAATGATCTCAAAATGATCTGATCTCCTATATGTGAGCATGTAATCTTTTGTTCTTTTCAGATATCTCATAACCCTTTTGGCCGCTTTCCAGTGATCCATACCTGGATTGCTTAAATATCTGCCTAACACTCCAACAATGTACGCAATATCCGGACGCATACAAACTTGAGCATACATTAGACTCCCTACAACCAAAGCATAAGGAATCTTCTGCATCTCTTCAACTTCAAGGTTTCCTTTTGGGCACTGATTAATACTGAATTTATCTCCTTTAGCAACAGGGGTATCACCTGGTTTGCAATTTTGCATGCCAAATCTCTTAAGTACTTTATCGATATAGCTCCTTTGTGATAATCCAAGGATACCCTGAGAACGATCTCAATGTATCTGGATTCCCAATACAAAGGAGGCATCACTAAGATCTTTTATTTAAAAATTGCTTGATATAAATCTCTTGGTTTCGTGCAACATGCCTATATCATTTGTGGTAAGCAAAATGTCATCCACATACAAAACCAGAAAAATATATTTACTCCTACTGAACTTATGATACACACAATCATCAACTGCATTCACTTCAAAATTAAATGAGTGAATTACTTGATGAAATTTATGGTACCATTGACGAGAAGCTTGCTTTAAGCCCATAAATGGATTTTGTCAATTTGAAAACCATTTTCTTTGAGTCTCCTGACAAGTTTTCTGGTTGTGCCATATAAATTGTCTCATCAATGTCTCCATTGAGAAACATGTTTTGACATCCATTTGATAGAGTTCCATATCATACTGTGCAACAAGAGCCATGATTGTCCTAAAAGAGTCCTTCGATGAAACTGGAGAGAAGGTCTCTTTAAAGTCAATCCCTTCCTTTTGAGTATAGCCTTTAGCCACAAGACAAGCTTTATACCTTTCCACATTACCCTTTGAATCCTGTTTGGTCTTAAAAATCCATTTGCAACCAATGGGTTTCACACCTTCTGGTAATGGGACAAGTTCCCAAACTTTATTATCATGCATAGATTTATACTCTTCTTTCATTGCTTCAATCCACTTTTCTGAATTAGAACCTTGTATGGCTTGAAGAAAGTTGATAGGATCATCTTCCATCACGCCATTATTTTTCTCATGTTCCTGAAGAAACACTATATAATCATCTGGAATAGCATTCTTCCTTTCTCTAGTGGATCGCCGTAAAGGCACTTGTTCTTGAGGTTGTTGAGTTTGTACCTCTAGGGTTGAACAACAATTTCTTGTTGTTCTGGAATTGCAACTTGATCATTATCAAAAGCAATTATAGGAATAGGAACTAGCTGCTCTTCAACAAGAGTAGTAGGTTCCAATTCCTCCTCAAAGACAAAGTCTCTAACTTTATTTCTCCCCCAAACTCAATATCCTCAAAGAATGTTGCAGTTCCCATCTCAAAAATTATCCTTGATTTGAGATCATAAAACTTAAACCCCTGGATCGCTCAGAATACCCAACAAAATAGCTGCTCACTGTCTAGAGTCTAATTTCTTTTCATATGGCCTATAAGGCCTTGCCTCAGCTGGACATCCCCAAACATGAAAATGCTTTAGACTAGGCTTTCATCCTATCCAAAGCTCATAAGGTGTTTTGACAGCTACTTTAGTTGGTACTCTATTCAGAATGTAGGCTGCTATCTTTAGTGCCTCTCCCCAAAGTGACTCTGGTAAGGTAGAATGACAAATCATACTCCTTAACATATACTTAAGAGTCATGTTTCATCTTTCAGCTACACCATTCATGCTAGGTGACCCTGGCATGGTGTATTATGGGACAATTTCATACTCCTCTAGGTATCTGGCAAATGGTCCTGGACGTTGTTCACCTGATCCATCATATCTACCATAATATTCACCACCACGGTCAGATCTGACTCCTTTAATCATTTTGTTGAGTTGAAGCTCAACTTCAGCTTTAAATAATTTGAACACGTCCAAGACTTGGGACTTTTCATGAATAAGAAATAGGTATGCATATGTTGAATAATCATCTATGAATGATAAAATACTGTTGACCATTCCAAGAAGTGTAGGAAATGATCCACAAATGTCCGTATGTATCAACTCTAAGACTTTCATAGTTCTATATGCACCCAATTTCTTTGTTTTGGTCTGTTTGCCCTTAATGCAATCAACACAGACATTAAAGTCTATAAAATCAAGAGAATCCAAAATTTTATCTGACACAAGTCGTTCAACTCTATTTCTAGAGATGTGACCTAATCGCTTATGCCATAATGTTCCTAAATTTTTATTGCAAATTTTACGCTTAGTACCTCTTAATTCCATATTCAGGGTTTCATTATAAGAAGCAAAAGTATCAAGCAAATATAGATTGTTACACCATAAGAGAACCAGTTCCAATAATATTTGAATTTAACGAAAGACTAAACTGACTATTTCCAAATGAACAAAATATCCTAATTTGTCCAAAGCTGAAATAGAAACCAAATTCCGTCTAAATGACGGTACTACAAAAGTGTCTTTCAAATCCAAATAATAACCAGAACTTAATAACAATCTAAAATGCCCAATTGCCTCTACATCTACCGACTTGCCATCTCCCGTATAAATGCGCCTTTCAGCATCAGTTGGCCTTCGGTAGCTTAGGCAACCCTCCATTGAAACACTGATGTTAGTAGTAGCACCATAATCTAACCACCAAGTATTTCTAGGTACTAAAGCTATATTTACTTCAGAACAGACCATATTAAGAAATGTATCTTTCTTTTCATGCCATGCATGAAATTTGGAACATTCCTTTTTAATGTGTCCAGACTTATTACCGAAAAACAACTGTCTTTATCCTGATTTTGTTTCTTCTTTGCTGGACCCTTAGCTGCCTTATTTTTTATTTTCTTGCCTTGATCCCTGCCCCTTGAAGTTATTATCATTAAGGACCGGCACTGAATTGAGGTTAGCAGAAATAGTAGCAACATTAGTTGTAAAATAAAAGCAATACATAAATAACATGCTCATATAAATAATTAACACAAATATCAATAAATTCAAATTAATGGTAAATCCCATCTCAAGATACCTAGTGCAACAATAATATCAAGTCTTTGTACATTAATATTAACTGCTAGTGGTACTCTTGTTGTAATGATCAAACATTAACAATAATGCATGTCAAATAATAAATCTATCTTTGGATCGAGTTATTACTCACAAGTAAATCCTTATAATCGTTATGTATTTACCATCACACATATGTGTAGTTCGGCCAGGCATTAACCTTCCTTTGGCCGATTAATACCCATATAAAACATACACATACACAACATACAACATTCTTCATGAACCATCTACACAAGAGAGGTCACTTTGGTGATATCTTGTTTCAATTAGTTCAATTTAGAATAGTGGACAAATTTATTAGACATAAAAATACCATTAATTTGAATTTGATTGAACCTCTCTAAAAAATAATGATATGTTATTTTGTGGTTCCAACTCAATCTTTATAACAGAAAGATAATTTATCCTAATGGATAAAGCTTTATTTTATGGAACCAATTAAACCATACGGAAGGAGATTGCTCATGCTTATCAAATTAAAAATAATAATTTTTAATGAAAGCCTGAAAAGTTGCGAGAGGCCATAAAGCAATTAATTGCAATGTTAACCCTTCACACAACTCCAACGCAAGTTTGTTATTCCCATGATTTTCTCTAGATTTCCTTTATCCCATGGTTTGAGATATCCAACCATCAGATTTCCGGAAAGATTTTCTAGATTTCCATCCAGATTTCCATCCGATTCTTTTGGATAAAAAGTGGAAATAGATTAGCACGTTCGTTTTATTTACACGAAACATGGAACTCGAAGGGTCTGCCTTATCCCAATGCCCCCATGGAATTTCGAATTCACGCCATGCCATTTACGTCTTAATGGAATCTTTCTTTCATAGAAGTCCAACTAGGCAAGGTTTTCTAACAGCCTTAGTTTTGAATAATCTCCTTATTTATTTATTAATTATGAAAACACCAACGATCAGTTAGGATGTAATGCATTCAATTTCCAATAAAATTTCATGCAACGGAATCCCTTCCTGAATCCCAGCGATGAAAAGGGTTTCCAGAAAAGTCCCATCTAAGTGTATCGGAGATGGCCACGTTTCCACGTTCCCCTTTTTCCACTCACGTCAAGGAGCCAATCGCAGCGGACAGCCGAGGTGCCGCTCCTTGTATTCAACTCTGTCAAGCAACGGAAGCAAGAGAATCTGGGACGATGGATGGGGTGCCAGCTAGCAATTGCTCACCTGTGGTCCCCGCACCCCACCCGTTCCACCATTGCTCAGTCCTTTTCAATAGTGGGAGGGGAACGAGGGTACCCTCAGATGATCTCACATCCCTCACGGTGCAATGCAGCAACTGCATCACCTAACCACCTTCCTTCCCAAGATCTTTACATGATCACGTTGGAGGACATCTTCCTCCACGTGTTGACCGAAACCGACAAAAGCCTGCCGCTTAAATTTTATCCCAATTTTATACTTATTCCATAATTTTTGAAAGATACATTCTTTTATTTAAAATAAATTAAATATAGATTTAACTTTATTCATAATTAAGCTTTATCCTATCAGATAAAAAACTTTATCTTTGGACCGTGAGACTGGTTTGTGAATATCTTTCGCTCTTAACATAATCATCAAACTAGAATAAAATAAAGTTTTGATGCACCATGACCTTTATTTTATTTAAAAAATCTAGATCTATAAATATGAAAAATATCATTGGCATCAAAATAAAATTTTAAACTAATGAGTATTTGTCTCACGATTGCTGAATAAAACCAAAGAAGTCATATGCATAAATACGAATATCAATGCATATAACCAAAAAAATTTCTCAACGAGACAATTCCTTAGCGATTGGGCTCAACACAGCCTACCCCGACTTTCGTGTCGGTCGCGGCCCACCTCGACCTCCGCATCGGCTACGGCCCATCTCGACCTCCGTATCGGCCGCAGCCAGTCTAGGCCTTGGTCATGATATCAGCATCGACCATGGCCCATCTCGACCTCCGTATCGGCCGCAGCCAGTCTAGGCCTTGGTCACAGTGTCGACATCGGCCATGGCCCATCTCGACCTCCGTGTCGGCCGCAGCCAGTCTAGACCTTCACATCGACCACAACCCATCTTGACCTCCGTGTCGGCCACGACCCACCTCAACCTTGTGTCGGCCGCAGCCAGTCTAGGCCTTGGTCATGATGTCGGCGTCGGCCATGGCCCACCTCAACCTCCATGTCGGTCGTAGCCAATCTGGGCCTTGATCACAATGTCGGCATCAGCCGGCCCATCTCGACCTCGTGTCGGCCACAGCCAGTCTAGGCCTTGGTCACGGTGTCGGTATCGGCCATGGCCCATCTCGACTTCCGTATCGGCTGCAGCCAGTCTAAGCATTGGTTATGGTGTCGGCATCGGCTTCGGTGTCAGCCTTGGCATCAGCTTCGGTGCCGGCCTTGGCATCGGTCTCGGCATCGTCCTCCGGTGGCAATCATCCATGTTCAAGCTATGTGGTCCACTTTCCTCGAGAATGGCAGACCACGTCACCATGAGTGCGCCCGACTATGCGCGATGGACGTGCTTCCTCCTGGCATCGCTAACAACGGGCATGGCCCCATGATCAGTCCTATGACCCATACTTTGTGGCACGTTGAAGACCAAAAATTAACAACCGTCCGAAGGAGACTTGACCACGACGGACGGAGGGTAAGAGGGATTCTCGAATAGGTATAAAGGGCCTCCAGCCCTTAAGGTAGGGGGCTCAAGCTCTATCCAATCCTTACAATGATATCTATTCCTGTTCCCCAAATCACTAACTTGGGCGTCGGAGGGTCCCCGCCGGAGTTACCGGTCCGAGGCTTTCCTTGTAGGTTCCCGAGCGAAGGAAGAGGTCTCGTCGTTCCCTCAAAGGACCACAAGAATTTCTGCCCACTTGACGCTCATTAAAGGTGATTTGACGGCAACAGATTGGCGCGCCAGGAAGGGGGGAGATCGTGAGTAGCAAGGCGTGTAGGGAAGAAAGTGACCAAGCTCTCACTCCCTCCTTACCCGAAGAAGAGATGGTGGTGACTCGTGCTCAAGAAGCTTCCACCAGCCTGGCTGGGGGGCAGCCAGCGAGGGTTGAGCAGCCGGAGGCCCTCCCGCCAATTCATCCCTCACCACCGTGCCAATGTGATAGGGTCACCGCCCTCGCTCAGGAGGTGCGGTCCCTTGCTGTGGTGATTCGGGAACTCCAACAACAGTCGGCGGCCACTCAACCTCTGCCGCCACCCCACTCCTTGGAAGAAGTTGCGGTGCAGCCCAGCCAACAATCCACCCATGGAGGACAATCCTGATGGAAGGCTCACCGCCGCCGAGACGTTCCCACCAGAAGGAGATCTCCTGACAGTCCCTCTCCCCGGCGATCCCGGGATAAGGCCCCGGGGAAGGGTATAGCCCATCGACACCGCCCATCCTCCCGTTCCCTATCTACCTCGTCAGGAGAGGAGTCCACAGGCAAGAGATATCCACCTCCATGTAGAAAGGCGACGAGAGGAGCATTGCCGACATTTAGAGGAGCTCGGTCAACAATTGACCAATCAGTCGAAGGCAAAATATGATAGTCGCCCCCATTGACAAGGCGGATCATGGAAGAACCCGTTCCTTCCCAATTTCTCCTTCCTCAACTGGATCCTTATGATGGCACTACCGATCCCCTAGACCACTTGGAAAGCTATAAGGTGCACATGTAGGTCCAGGGAGCATCGGACGCTCTTCTGTGCATTGCTTTCCCAGCCACCCTACGAAAGGCTGCGAGGGCTTGGTATTCCCATCTACCTCCTCGTAGTATCAGTTCATTCAGACAGCTGGAGAAAGCTTTTCTCGATCACTTCGACGCAAGCCGATGGATCCCTCAGGTGGTAGACAGCCTCTTTGCCATCCGGCAGAAGAGTGGGGAGACTCTTCGGGACTTCATCGCCCACTTCAAGGAGGCAGCGATGGAGGTTTACTATCTTGACGACTCGGTGGCCACCTTGGCCTTGAAGCGTGGGCTTCGCCCTTCCCGCTTTGTGTATTCATTAGACAAGAAGCCCCCGAGCTCGTATACTGAGTTGCTGAGTCAAGCTCAGAAATATATTCGTGCTGATGAGGCCGACTCCTCTCGGCGGGAAACTGAAGAAGGCCCCAGCAAAAAGAAAGATTGATCAGAGTCTGGAGGGCCTCACACCAAGAAGCCCGAGCCACCTTGCCGGGGGGACAGTTGGCCATGGACTTTCGCCCCCGTAGGTGATCGTTACACCCCTCTGTTAGCCCCGATTTCCCACATTCTTATGGAAATCGAGGGTGAGCCCTACCTCAAGCGCCCCGCACCCCTGAAGCCTAGAGTTCCTCACAACAAGAACCTGTATTGTCGTTTCCATCGAGATCACGGCCATGACACAGAAGACTGCCGATAGCTGAAGAAGGCCATAGAGGAGCTCATCCAGCAAGGGCACCTCGGTCAGTTTGTCTGGAGAGGAAATCCAGCGGCACCAGGCCCTTCGGTACCACCCACTCAGTAAGCCAATGTTGACAATACCCCGACTGGGAAGACTGTGGTAATGATCTCCTGGGGAGCGGGGGGCACCTCAAAAAGACATCGGAGGGGGGGGGGGGTGAGCGAGATAACATTGTAATTCCTTTCTCTAAAAGAGATCTAGAAGGGGTAGATAACCCGAATGATGAAAGCGTCGTTGTATCCATGACAATTGCTAAACATCATGTAAAGAGAATATTAGTTGATAATGGAAGCTCGGCCGATATTCTGACGTATGACGCATTTGTTTGTATGAACTTGCTTTTGGATTATCTTCGGCCAGTGACGATGCCCCTCGTTGGCTTCACCGGAGATGCAGTGAAAGTTGAGGGAGAAATTGCTCTCCCTGTCATGGCTGGAACTTCACCCCACTAGAGCATGATCTTCATAAAGTTCCTGGTGGTGAGAGTTCCTCTTGTATATAACGCTATTTTGGCCGGCCAGGTTTAAATCTGCTGGATGCCATTATCTTGACAAAGAGGTTGCTGGTCAGGTTCCCCACTCGTCACGGGATCAGGGAAATGCAGGGCAAAGAAGCCCGGTGTCCCTCTGCTACCACACGACCCTTAGCCTTCAGTCTGCAATTCCCTCGCCGACTTCTGAATTGACGGATCCAAGAGAGGCCGAGAAGAGGGGGGAACCGGTGGGACATCTGTTGACTTTTCCCTTAGGAGATGACCCAACAAGAACCATCCAGATCGGGGCCTCTCTCCCTGAGGAGGAAAGGAGTCGGCTCCTCGATTTCCTCCAAGCCAATGCCGATATTTTTGCATGGGCACCGACCGACATGCCAGGTATACCATCCGAGGTAATTACTCATAAACTTAACATCAAATCTAATTGTAGGGTGGTCCGGCAAAAGAAGAGAAGCTTCGCCCCCGAGTACCAGAAAGCTGTTGACGAGGAGGTCCGTAAACTGATCGCCGCTAGCCACATTCGGGAGGTCTATTATCCCGATTGGTTGGCCAACGTAGTGATGGTACAAAAAGCCAATGGAAGCTGGAGGATGTGTGTCGATTTCACTGATCTCAACAAAGCTGGCCCCAAGGACAGTTTCCCACTTAGTTGCTAATAATGCTAATATGAATGAGATTGGTTGGTTATGGCATCGAAGATTAGGTCATGCAAGCACACACCTATTTCAAAATTAATTAAGAATGGATTTAGTAAAAGGACTTCCACAACTAGATTTTGAAAATAACAAAATTTGCGATGCATGTCAATTTGGAAAACAAACTAGAAATTCTTTTAAAACTAAAAATATTGTTTCCACTTCTAGGCCACTTGAACTACTTCACATGGATCTTTTTGGACCTACTAGAACCACAAGTCTAGGAGGAAAGAAATATGGTCTTGTGATTGTAGATGATTATTCTAGATACACTTGGGTACTGTTTTTAGCTCATAAGGATGAGACCTTTCCATTATTTTTGAAATTCTTCAAGAAGGTCACAAATGAGAAAAACAACACCATAGTGTCTCTAAGAAGTGATCATGGCACTGAATTTGAAAATCATTTATTTGAAAACTTTTGCATAGAAAATGGCATTCATCATAATTTTTCAGCACCTAGAACACCACAACAAAATGGAGTAGTTGAAAGAAAAAATAGAACTTAGAAGACATGGCCCGTACCATGCTATGTGAAAGCAACTTACCAAAATACTTTTGGGCAGAAGCTATAAACACGGCATGTTACATTCTTAATAGAGCTTTAATTAGGCCAATCATTAAGAAAACTCCTTATGAACTATGGAATAATAGAAAACCAAACATAAGTTACTTTCATGCATTTGGTTGTAAATGTTTCATTCATAATAATGGTAAAGATAATCTAGGAAAATTTGATGCAAAATCTGACGAAGGCATTTTCTTAGGATATTCAACATCTAGTAAAGCCTATAGAGTATTTAACAAGAGAAACTTAATTGTAGAAGAATCTATTCATGTAATCTTTGATGAATCTTTAGCATCGAGTTCTGAAAAGATTGATGATGAGGAAGATACAAACATTTTAGAAAGAGACATTGAAAAATTGAATATAGATGTATCTTCGGATCATGAACAAGAAGCTAAAGATAATGATTCTCCTAGTGTTGATGTTGTTGATGCAAATCATAATGATATAGATCTTCCTAGAGATTGGAGATATGCCTATGGTCATCCAAAAGAATTAATTATAGGTGATCCATCTCAAGGAGTAAGAACTAGATCATCAATGAGAAACATCAATAATCATCTTGCATTTGTATCTCAAATTGAACCTAAAACTATTGAAGAAGCAGAAAAAGATAATAATTGGATGTTAGCTATGCAAGAAGAATTAAATCAATTTACTAGAAATAATGTTTGGACTCTTGTAGATAGACCTAAAGATCATTCTGTTATAGGATCAAAATGGGTATTTAGAAATAAATTAGATGAAAATGGCATAGTAATTAGAAACAAAGCTAGATTAGTTGCAAAAGGATATAATCAAGAAGAAGGAATTGATTTTGATGAAACTTTTGCACCTGTAGCTAGACTAGAAGCAATTAGATTACTACTTGCATTTGCATGTCATTTGCATATCAATTTATTTCAAATGGATGTTAAAAGTGCATTTTTAAATGGATTTATAAATGAGGAAGTTTTTGTTGAACAACCACCTGGTTTTGAAGATCATGAATTTCCAAATCATGTTTTTAAATTGCACAAAGCACTATATGGTTTAAAACAAGCACCTAGAGCTTGGTATGAAAGATTAAGTAAATTTCTGATTGAAAATGATTTTACAAGAGGAAATGTTGATAAAACACTATTTTTGAAAAGAAAAGACAAGGATTTATTAGTAGTACAAATATATGTTGATGATATTGTATTCGGTGCTACTAACAATTTGTTATGTCAAGAATTTGCTAAGTTAATGCAGGGTGAGTTTGAAATGAGCATGATGGGAGAACTCAACTTCTTCCTAGGACTTCAAATCAAGCAAAGCAAAGAAGGAATTTCATCAATCAAGCCAAATACACAAAAGAACTTCTCAAGAAGTTTGGAATGGAGTCAATCAAACCACTTGGAACTCCTATGAGTCCTTCATGCAAACTGGACAAAGATGAAGATGGTAAGAAAGTAGATCAAAAATATTATAGAGGTATGATCGGATCTCTTCTTTACTTAACAGCTAGTAGACCAGATATCATGTTTGCTGTATGTCTATGCGCTAGATTTCAATCTGAACCTAAAGAATCTCACTTAATTGCTGTAAAAAGAATCTTAAGATATTTAAGTGGAACTAAAAATGTAGGTTTATGGTATTCTAGAGACTCAACATTAAACTTGATTGCATATTCTGACTCTGACTATGCTGGATGTAAATTAGATAGAAAAAGCACAAGTGGAGCATGTCAATTCTTAGGAAGTAACTTAATCTCTTGGTTTAGCAAAAAGCAAAATTCGGTTGCATTATCTACTGCTGAAGCAGAATATGTTGCAGCTGGAAGTTGCTGTGCTCAAATCCTTTGGATTAAGAGACAACTTGAAGATTATGGCATAACACTTGATAAAACTCCAATTAGTGTGATAACACAAGTGCAATAAATTTGACTAAAAATCCAATTCAACATTCAAGAACAAAACACATTGAAATTAGATATCACTTTATAAGAGAACATGTAGCTAATAATGAAATTTGTCTTGAATATGTTAATACTGAAGAACAATTAGCTGATATATTTACAAAACCCTTGAGTGAAGAGAGATTTTGTTATCTTAGAGGTGAATTAGGGATATGTGACCCTTTGGATTGATTTTGAAACACTAAGGAATGACTATCTAGATTTCTATTAATTTCTTGATATTCCTTTCATAATTTTAAGGACAAATTATCTAGTCATCTGAGTACTTGATTCTTCATACTCCAAAATTTTATCAAGATTTTATCGAATTTATTTTGACAAGTTTCAGATGTTTGAATCTCAATTTTTTTCTCTGAAACTGTCAGTGGAGTCGACACCTCAGAATGAGGAGTCGACACCTTGTCTGTGTCGCTCTCGGTCCCTGACCTTGGAGCCGACACCCGTATAAGTGGAGCCGACTCCAGTTCGAGCGCTGACTGTGTTAGCGATTTGGAGTCGACACCCGACTTTGCGGGAGTCGACACCTGGGCATCCAAAATCAATTTATTAGGGCAGAGTCGACACCTCGTCATTTCGTATCTTCTCAAATCCTCTACCAAACTCTTCCAAAACTCTCTCAAAGCCTCCCCATCTCTAATTCCTCTCTACCCAAGCTTTCCTAAGGATCCAATGGCACCTAAGAGAAGAGGTTCGGTGATTGGAGCGCCTGTGGTGACCGGAAAACACTCCGTGAGGCGACCCGTCCGCGAGCCGTCTCCAAGCGAGGATTCCTCCACCGCTTCGGACAATCCCAACTCTTCTTCCCTCAGGTAGATACCCTAGCAGGGAGGGTAATAACTATGGGTAGGAAAGTTGACTTCGAGCTCTTTGATTCCGAAGGTTTTCGATTGGAAGACAACTCAAAGAATTAGGATGGGATAAAGTTTGTTCTCTTGATGTTCCTACATACCCAGCACTAGTAAAAGAATTTTACTTCAATTTATCAGAGGTGATGGTGGTTTAGTGAGCTCTGTCAGAGGTAAACGGGTTCATCTTACTTTTCAAAAATTAGGCAACCTCCTAAGCATCCCCATTACCGGATTAGCAGCCGATATGCACAGTGAGAGATCAGCAGCTCTATCGAGGATGTTAGGGAGAGAGGTTACAGAATTTGAAGAGATTAGGGCTAACCAGTTGCCCTTGGAATTAAGATTACTTCATAACATTTGCAGCAGGATTTTGTTCCCAAAACCGGTCGTTTTGAGTATGTCTCTGAGCGGGACATTGTTGTGATGGATAGTATATTGACCGGTCAACCTATTAATTTAGCTGCTATGATGATATTCTATATGGCCGAGGCGGAGGGAAAAGAAGGTCGTCCTTACCTTACGGCATGATTCTGACTATGGTATTCAGGAGCCAAGGAGTAGTGATTCTAGAGAATGAACCATCCAAGAATCTCAGGCACACCGATTACTACAGTCTGGCCACTTTGCATAGGATGGGATTTGTAAAGGTGAACGGGCAATGGGAAAGGAAAGGTAACTTGGATGAGAGAGCCCCTGAGCCTAGACTTTCTGGACCTTGTGAGGCTGGTCCATCTGTGAGGGTTTCCTCTCCGCAGCCAAGGAGTCCTGTTCCGGCCCCTGCACCTGCTCAAACTTTGTTCAGCCATCTACTTCATCAGTTGGATTTTCAGACCTTCAATTAGAGCAACTCAAAGACTTACTTGCTGCTCAGAAGGATGAACTGAAGACTGAGTTTGATAATAAATTTATGAATCTTAAAGAAACTCTTTATTCCTTAGATGATCGCATTGGCAAGATAGAATCAACTCTTAGCTCTTCTGCGGATCTTTAAGTAATGATCTGAAGAATATATTTGAAGAACTTAAAGATATGTGGAGATTCTGAGACCTATTCAAAGTGCAATGCAGAGCTTCAAGATAAAATCATGACTGCTTGCTCTTTTGTTGATAGAAGGTTGAAAGAATTTGTAGCCACTCAAATGGAAAGATTTTGGATCATTTGACAAGAATCATTAGAAACAATCTGTAATTTTCATGTAATGAGTCAAAGTTTTTTTTATATACGTTTGATGTTTGTAATGAAAGTTTAAATTTTGATTAATGAAAGCATTTTCTTTTTGTAATACTTGACCTTTGATGAAATGAAATCCTTTGATCTATCAATCTTATCATTTGACTTAACTCTTTCTAACCTTTTTGTTGATTACAAAAAAGGGGGAGAAAGTTATATGTATATGCATTTGAATGAAAGCTATGTCATATATGCATTGATTAGTATTTGATTGATTAGTATCAAATTAGTTTGAAAATACATAATAATCTTAAGTGAACATTGATATAAAAGTGAAAATTGATAAAATGAATCTTAAGTATCAAATATGTATAGCAAAGGAAGAACAATTGATAATTTGAACTTCATAGGGGGAGCTACCTTATTCAGGGGGAGCTACTTGTGAAGATCACTTCCTTGAAAATTTTAAGTTGAGAATACTATGCATATACTCAATGTTTTTATAATCATCAAAAAGGGGAGATTGTTGACCCAATTATTAATTTTGATGATTAATAAAGGAATTGAGTATATTTACTTGATTACTAATAAATTTGACAAGTGTTTCAAGAGTTAAAAATATTTGATCAATATAAAGGTATTAAGAAACATGTTTTGAATCAATTGCAAATCATAAGTTTCAAAGTTTCAGGACCTGGAGTTGAAACCTAGAAATCCTAGAGCCGACCCCATGGCAATCAAATATTCTTCTGATTTTTGATACGGTCTAGAGCTGACACCTAGAGTTTCGGAGCCGACACCTAAAGTTTTGGAGTCGACACTTACAGTGTCTGGAGTTGACTCCGATGCGGGGACAGAACACTTATTTTTTTAGCATCTTGGAGCCGACACACACAGACTTTTGGAGCCGACACCTGATGATGGCGAGTCGACACCTAACTTTTGCGGAGCCAACTTCTCGACGAACTCAGAACTTTCTATTTTTGGATAAACGACTTGGAGCCGACACCTAAAAAGTTGGAGCCGACTCCAACCTGTCTAGGACGAAATATTAAAATGCCAGATCAGCTCTAACGGTAATATTTCCTTTTTACCTAACTTCTAACGGATATATTTTGTTTCCAGGTACACTCCAACGGCTAGTTTCTTCCCAAAAACATATTAAAGGAAATCTATAAAAAGGGGAGAACGCTCGTTTGAAAAATAACGAAAGAGAGAAAAACGAAAAATAGAGAGAATATTCAAATCAAAAATCTGAGAAGTCATGAGCCTGAAATCCAAGAGAAAAGTATTCAAACTCAAATCCTTCCACTCCAAAAAGCTCAAAGAGGAATCCAAGGCATTCAAAATTGAAAAATCAGAGGATTCTCAAAAAGGAAGAAGAAGCTCTATTTTTGAAGATTTTCCAACTTCTCATCTGCAACATTTGCAACGAATCAAAGCTGAGGCCTGATTCAACATCTACAAAGAGAAGAGGAAAAGAAGAGAAGAATAAAAGCTCAATTTCAACCTACTTCAAACAGGCTTTTCTAACCCTACTCATTTATTTTTGAATATTTGCTCATTTGAGGTGCTTTGTATTATTGAAAAATACTATTCTTTCTTATTTGTGCTAGTTCTATCAAGGGGATTGAACTAGTGGAGGTTGTACACCTCGGGTCAAGCTAGATTAGCTTGAGTTTAGGGTTTTGTGTTGGTGAGCCCGGAAAATCGGCTGGGTTCGTTGTGATCCTTAGGAAACAACAAGTTCTGAGTTGTAATCTTGAAAAACAACTCGACTGTAATCAAGAGGATTATAGTGTGGACCCAAGTGAATCTTGGGAGTGGACGTAGGTGTTGGATACACTGAACCACTATAAAATCTTTGTGTTTGCCATGCTTCGATTATCTCTATCTCTATCTCCTTGTTTGTGCTTCATATTCACATTGCATTTAATTTAATCTATCTCAAAGCCAATATTTTTTAAAGGGTTAAATTTTTTTAAAGAACCCAATTCACCCCCCCTCTTGGGTTGCCATCTGGGCCAATAGTAAGGTTCTTTATGATGCAGAGACTAGGTATTCGAGAATCGAGAAGATTATCTTTGCGTTGATTGTCTCTGTCCAGCGCCTTCGATCCTATTTTCAAGCTCATCCGATTGTGGTGGTCACAGACCAACCACTCAAGGCGATCCTCGCTCATCCAGACACTTCGGGCCGACCGACGATGTGGGCGTTTAAGCTAGAAGAATTCAACCTATCTTTTCATCCCCGATCAGCTATGAAATCTCAAGTCCTGGCAGATTTCTTGGTCGAATGCATCTAGGGCGAGGAGCAACCAGAAGACTCCCATGTAAATCCCTTAACTCTTGGGACTGGAGAGGATGAATGGATCCTTCATGTGGACGGAGCGTCAAATTCCCAAGAGAGCAGAGCGAGAATCATCCTGGCCAACCTGGACGGAATTGTAACTGAGTGCGCTCTTCGTTTTCTCTTTCCAGCCACCAACAACAAGACGGAGTATGAGGCCCTATTATCGGGAGTAAGATTGGCCTGGGAGCTCAAGGTGAAGCGCCTTAGAGCATTTACTGACTCCTAGCTAGTCACTGGCCAAATCACTGGAGAATACGAGGCACGGGATCCTACTATGTCCTGTTACTTGAGTATGGTGCAGTCACAATCCTCTCTCTTAGCATACTTCAACGTCAGCTACATTCCTTGGGGGAGAATGCTAGAGCTGATGCCCTGTCCTGACTCGCTACCTCAGTCGACGGGACATTGGGAAGAACCTACGTGGAGCATCTGAAAGTCCCAAGCATCGAAGCCACGGAGGAAATCCTACCAGTTGAGCAAGAGCCTTCATAGATGGATGCTTATATCCAGTACCTGACTGACAGCGCCCTTCCCGAGGACTCGACTAAGGCTAGGCTGCTCAAGAGATGGGCCCGAAGTTTTTGATGATGGACAGAAAGCTCTACCAAAGATCATTCTCGTACCCGATCCTCAAATGCATCGGCCCAATGGAAGCAGATACATCCTGCGGGAAATACATGAAGGCATATGCGAAAGTCATCTGGGGGGCAAAGCTCTGGCATACAAAGCTTTGCGACAAGGATACTACTGGCTAACAATGAGGGAGGATGTGTCCGAGCTCATCAAGAGATGTGACAGTTGCCAATGCCATGCCAACATCCAATGCTAACCGACATCTCAGCTGACCCTCCTGGCCGCACCTTGGCCCTTCGCCCAATGGGGTTTGGACAACCTGGGACCATTCCCTCTGGCCTTCGGTTAGCGCAAATTCCTACTAGTAGCCATCGACCATTTCACCAAGTGGATGGAGGCTGAAGCACTCGCCAAGATTACCGAGGGCAAAGTGAGATCCTTCTTTTGGAAATCTATAATATATCGGTTTGGGCTGCCGCATACTCTCGTCACTGAAAATGGCTGGCAGTTTGACAACACGGCCTTCGGAGTTCTGCACCGAGCTAGGCATTCATCAGCGGTTCATCTCTGTGGGGCATCCCCAGACCAACGGTGCGACCGAGGTGACCAACCGCATTATCCTTCAAGAACTTAGGGCCCGACTAGATGACTGCAAAGGACGATGGGTGAAAGAACTCCCCAGTGTGCTGTGGGCCTACCACACAACACCGTGAGCCCCCACCGGAGAGACCCCTTTCAGCCTGGTTTTTGGGCCCGAAGCCATCATTCCTGTGGAGATAGGTGTCCCAAGCCCCGTACAGAGTTGTACAACAAGGGGGACAACCCAAATCAGCTGCGGACCGACCTCGACCTAGTAACAGAACTATGAGACCGAGCGCAGCTCTGGATGGTGGCCTTTTGTCAGTGGGCGGCCAGATACTATAATGCCTGAGTATGACCCAAGACGTTCCGCCCTGGAGACCTAGTCCTTTGACGAGCTGAAATATCAAAGCCGACGGAAGGAGGCAAGCTAGCGCCAAGATTGGAAGGACCCCATCGAGTCACAGAGGTGCTTCATCACGAAGCATACAAAGTTAAGGGGCTAGACGAGAAGCCCCTACCCCGCACTTGGAACGCAGACAACCTACGTCGGTATTATTAGTAGTTTGTTAATTTTCTTAGCTTGAGCCTGCCTGCCAGAGTACTATTCAAAATATTCTCACTGACATGTGTTTGAGTGATCCTGCTTCTCCCTCGAAGCCCACCTCCGCGCCGGCACTCCAAGCCCGAGTCTCCCCTCGGCACTCTAAGCCCGAGTCTCCCTCAGCACTCCAAGCCTGGCTCCCTATCGGCACTCCAAGCCCAAGTCTCCCTCAGCACTCTAAGCCCGAGTCTCCCCTCGGCACTCAAGCTCGAGTCTCCCCTCGGCACTCAGGCCCGAGTCTCCCCTCGGTACTCTAAGCCGAGTCTCCCCTCGACACTCAACCCCGAGTCTGCATCGGCACTCCAAGCCCGAGTCTCCACGTCGGCACCTTAGCTTGACTCCGCATCGGCACCTTAGCTCGACTCTACATCGGCACCTTAGCTCGACTCCGCGTCGGCATCTTAGCTCGGCTCTGCATCGGCACCTTAGCTCGACTCCGCGTCGGCATCTTAGCTCAGCTCAGCGTTGGCACCTTAGCTCGACTCTGCATCGTCACCTTAGCTCAGCTCCGCGTCGGCACCTTAGCTTGACTCCGCGTCGGCACCTTAGCTCAACTCCGCATCGGCATCTTAGCTCAGCTCCGCATCGGCACCTTAGCTCGACTCTGCATCATCACCTTAGCTCGACTCCACATCGGCATGTGAAAACCGACTCCGCATCGGTATTGGAAGTTTAACTCTTCAAAAGGCCCAACCCCACGTCTGCGTTGGCCTAGTTGTGCCATGGTGCCACCCGACCTCGTGTCGATAGCCCCTTAATCGACTTCGCGTCGGTGCTACCCTCTGGTGTCGACAGTCTACGACGCGAGGTCATTTGTCAAGACCACCAGGCCACGCAGTGTGGTTATTAGCTATGACTGCCTATGGCCCTGATAGCGGCCGCTACGGCTTGTTCATATCCAATCATTGATAGTTGGTTACGATACAAATCAAATTGAGAATTTAGCGAGAAATTTTCATTGCTAATGAAAGTTACAAAATTGCCGATCAAATCGGACTTGATACAACAAAAAGAAAATTAAGGTTGGCTGGGGTTGAGCCATCATCCTCAGGGACCTCATCTAGCTCCAACTCTTCAATCCCTTCAGGCCGTAGAGCTTTTGGATTTTCTCCTTGCAGTCCTGGAAGCCGCCATCATATGCAAATGCCGTTGTCTCATCCAGCTCCCTATTGAAAGCCTTGGACTTCCTAAAATCCTCCAAGGCCTCAACGGCTTTCTTCTCGGCCTCGGTGGCCTTCTTCTCGGCCTCGGTGGCCTTCTTCTCGGCCTTGGTCACCGCCGCCCTCAGATGTTTTGCCTCGGCGTCTCGTTGGCGTGCGATTTCCTCAGCGTTCTCGGCCCTCTCCTCGGCCACTCCGATCTCAATGGTGACAGAGTGCAGCCGGTGCTGTAGCAAGTAAATTTCTGCTTCGGTGGCTTTCTGCTTCTCTTCTACCACCCTCTGCTTCTCCTCTGCCACCTGAGCATTATCAAGCTCATTGGCAGCCTGGCGCTGAGCCACTTCCAGCGCCTCCTCGCCTTCTCAGCCCGGGCCAGGTTACGAAGTCGGGCAGCCTTGGCTTCGGCTTTAGCTTTTTGTGCCCGGGCCGTCTCCGCCTGGGCCTCCTCCAGGACTGACTCGGCCCTCTCCGCTTTAGCCCGAACTTCTCGAATTTCCTTCACAGATTGATCGAGGGCGGCCTCGGCCTGGGACCAAAGGCCCCACATAGCGGTCATAGAGTTCAACGCCTAATCAAATTATTTGGTTTAGATAAAGAAATGGTCCCAAAAAGTTTTGACAATGGAATAATACTTACCCAAAGATGTGCCACGGATGCCTCTCGGAAGATGGTAGACTTCCCTTGATGTCGAAGGAACCCCTGCAGCTCAAGCACGGACGCCTAATCCAATGTCCACTTGGCCCAGCGGCTGTAGCATGTCAAAATAGACTAAAAAGAAGGGTCAATATCCTCTCCCTCCTCTAACTTCATGGCCATAGGCGAGGGCTCAGCCTCTGACCCTACTCCCTCGAGCGCCTTTGCTGATGGAGATGCCTCGCATGCTGCCCCTTTGGGAGATAGGGCAGCTTCCGCAGTCGGCCTTATAGCCGAATGGGCCGGCTCCGCTTTGGGAGCTATAGGCTGTGGTGACGGCGCTTTGGTGCCCTGTTCGGGGAAGTATCGATCAGATCGATTGGTGATGGAGGCGGTGCTGGTGAAGGCGAATGAGGTAAAGCCCTTTCTCCCACTTTGTTCCACCCTGGTTCCTCTTCGACCTCGGCCCTTAACGCCTCGCTTCTTAGGGCTTCTTCGGCTTCGGCCCTTTTCACCTCGCTCCCGCTCAAGGCCTCTCCGACCTTGGCCCTTCCCTCCATCTTACCCCTTCCAGAGGCCTCGATCCTCTTGGCAATCTTGGTGACGGCCCTCCTTTTGGCAGGGGCCCCATCCGCCTTGACCTTCCTTTTCCTTGTGGCAGCCTATCTTATCTCGCAAGTGATGGTGCCATTCCTGTATCAAGGAAAAGGAAAGAAGAGTGTTAAAAAAAAAAGGAGAGAAGAAAAGGAAAGGGAGGAGAAGGGCAAAAAAAGCAAGGTGAGTAATCAGCCACTCACCACTAGATGGAATAAGGCCGGCAAGATGGAGGTTCTCTTCGATTAAAAGCTGGTTGCACCAAGGGATGTCGGCAGTCAGAAGCTGCCCGAATTCCATTCGATCCCTCGGGAGTACAAAAGAGTCTCTATTTGCGTCGGTATTGGGTGTTCCCCAGATTCCACTCACCCCCTCAACGTCAGCAAAAAAGAATATATCTTTCCAACCTTTGATGGATGTGGAAAGATATAGTCTAAGAATCCTAGTGGGTCTAAGGGTAAAGGACCACTATCCTGCTTGCTTGCGAAGAGTGTAGAAGCTATGGAACAAAGAGATGCTAGCCTCTATACCATGAAAGTAACAAAGTACCATGAAGCCGACGATGGTTCGGATAGAATTTGGGACTAACTGTGCGGGTGCCAAGGAGTACCTATCTAAGAGGTTGAGGATGAAAGGGTGGATGGATAATCGAAGCCCCGCCTTAAAGAAAGCTCCATACAAGGCAACCCTTTCGGGACGGGAAGAAGTTACCTTGTTGTCAGGAGTAGGGTAGGACAGACGAATGTTAGGAGGGAAACTATACTTGGCTCTAAGGTTCAAGATATCTTGGGCCAACATGGTGGAGGCAGCCCGTTCAGGGGACTCCTTGGCAGCAGTGGATGGACCAGCGATAGCCAGATGGCACCTGGGTGGGGCCCATCCGGTGGCCGGACGAATCCCAGCCGCGGGTCGTCCGATTGCTCGCCGCCGTTCCAATGGAGTATGGTCGGAGGATGAAGAGGACCAGTAAGCTCCAAAGAAGGGGAAGGCTGTGAAGGAACAGGGGAATGATCCTCAAGATTGGAAAGAGAACAGGAAGGTGAAGAAGCCATGAGGGCTAACCAGAAGAACTTGAACCGATATTGAAGAAGAATGCTCGGGAGATAAACAGAAATAGGAGATGAATGGGCGCTTGCAGATTCAAGGTGATAGATTATAATACAAGAAAAGGTGAAAAGCATAGGATAGGGATGATTTTTCCCTTTTTATACCCCCATTTCAAAGAGGTAGCGGTGACCTCACCACAATGATGTCGCCTATCTTTTTACAACCCCTTGCTCGAGAAAAATCTTACCCAATCCCAACAGCCTGAACAGACGAAATGATGGCACGGAGATCGGCCACCTGGTGGATATTAACACCCCTTTCGCTGGTAACTATACGCCCACCCATCTCAGGGATGGAGGGGCATTTGATGTGGCTGATCACACCCTCTGGGCGGTAGCATAACACCTTGCGCAATTTTTGGAGCTGAATGAGTTGATAGCTTATTTCTGGCGTCGACATCCTCACTTCGGCCCCTGCCTTCGGCCTCGGCCTCTAGCTTCGGCCTCATCCTCGCTTCGGCCCCTGGCTTCGGCCTCGGCCTCTAGCTTCGGCCTCACCATCGCCTCGGCCCCTAGCTTTGGCCCCGGCCTCTGGCTTCGGCCTCGGCCTCTAGCCTCGGCCTCATCCTTGCCTCGGCCCCAGCCTCTGGCTTCGGCCTCGGCTTCTAGCCTCGGCCTCATCCTCGCCTCAGCCCCTGGCTTCGGCCCCGACCTCTGGCTTTGGCCTCGACCTCTGGCTTCGGCCCCTGGCTTTGGCCCCGGCCTCTGGCTTTGGCCTCGACCTCTGGCTTCGGCCTCGGCCTATGGCTTCAACCTCAACATTGCATGTTTTCCTAGTATAACGGAGCCGGTCTCGAATACCGGACCCAGGGATCTGAGGCACCAACCGCCGCATATCTTGCTCATCTATTTTACCGAGATCACGGGTAATTACTAACACACCCTGTAATTACTGATATACGCAGCACCCATTCAGCAATGACTCACCTTCCCGCCGTTCACAAAGCTCATCCTAACAAAGCAGATTCGATGGTTACAACGGAATGAGGTAAATTTGACCCCCCAAACAGGTATAAGAAGAGGACCCGAGCTCAACGCTGGGGGATCTCTCTCTCCCTCTTTCAAGCTCTACTCACATACAACATTCCTGTTCTACAACCCACTAACTTGGGCGTCAGGGTACCCACCGGAACTACCATTCTGGGACTTTTTGCAGGCTCTCGAAGGAAGATGGCGACCTCTCTGCATCCTCGAAGGCCCGTGAAGATCTCAGCTCACCCGACGCTCATCGCAAGTGGTTTGGAAGCAACAACATATAAAATGCTAAAGCATGAGATCATCAAATTACTAACAATAATGTAGCATATGCTAGGAGCTCTTCCTAGTAACCAACTCAAAGGTTAAATTGTACAAAAAAAGGCAAAAAAAATAAACAATCTACATAAGCTTACATGTATGCATATGCATCTACAGAAATATTCATGATACTAGATATCAAGTAGAAGCTATCCAGAATTACTAAAAGTAGGTGGCTTGAAGGCCCAAATAGATGGCTAAAAGGCCAAAATAGACTGCTAATAGTCATTTCAAAGGTAGATCATGTGCGTGGCCCTCACATGAAGCTACTATCAACCCTATTGATAGAGGATATTCAAATGACAGTCCATGAACCATACATCACATCATAATGCAAAAGACATTTATAAATTCATATGACCTTATATCATGCATCAGAGTTTAGATGTTTATCAACTGATCATACAAATATGCAATTATAGAATAGAATTTAGGTAATCATTTATAATGACATAAAATAATACAAATAGCAGAAGTTGATTCATCTTATTCATCCATATTTATCCTCATTCCCTATTACGGAAAATATATGATATAACATAAAGATAATCCATACAGTAGAATAATTCATATCATGAGCAAGCGATAGAGGAAGCTATGAATATAATTCTTATTCAAAGATTAATTGCATGCATATGCTTAAGTTCTTATATTCAAAGATAAATGAAGTTCTTGTATTCAAAGATAAACTTAGTTTTATGCAAATGCGCACTAAGGTAGGTATGTGTATACATTAGTTCATAAAATATTTATTGTGCAAATCAACCAAAAATGCTATAAAGAGTATTATCTACTCATAGTCAACCATTAGATGCCCCAAAAGAATCCAAATCACATCAATCTACCTAGAATTCAAGCAAAATTGAGTGGCAGATCCCTTAAAAATCTAGAATAATGATTAACTATATATAGAAGAAGAGTATATTTTTCATATGTGTCTACTTTATTTATTAAACAACAGAGTAAAATCTAAATACAAGTACACATATAGGGGAGGAAGATTGATGGTGATGTGGATGTTGAGATTAAAAGCTGTTCGAGTTAGATAATTCCAATTAGGGACGACAATAGAATGAATTTGAGGCGGAGAGTATATTTCTGATCCTAGCTTATCATATTCCAAAATCGAGGGTAGGTCCAAAATGTAATAATCTACTGCACACATGTGGAAATAAACTCCATAGTTCATAGGGCATCTTGCAAGACATATGATCCATTTAGATTTAACTAATATCAATGAACTAATTATCCATTGGATTAAAGTAACAAGCTTAAACAAAACTAAATAATGTTAATAACACTGAGTTCTAATATCAAACAGATCGCTAAATATTTTCAAATCACAACTAGAATAAATCCTTGTCTAAGCAATAGCTTCACTAATTGCTTCAGCTAGCATCACCCATATCCCAATATTAAGTCTCTGACTCTACAAAAAACCATAAAAATTTGGTGAGCTAATCCCCAGTAAGTAGACCCTAATCAGAATAAGATGGATCAAGTAAGCATGGTAATGCAATTAAAAATACATGCATAATTCAATTGTACCTTAAATAAGATTTTTATAAATAGCTTTAGTTGTAAATAATGCATATCATTTGTAGTATAGTTTTCAAAATGATAAAACTCCATTTGATGTTTCAAAGTTCATGATGATAATTCTATGGAGAATAGTCAACAATCACATACAAACCCTATGGCAAGGTTATGAAATGAACATTGCATAAAAGCCTTATGCATGGGTCATGAATGCGAGCCATGTATATCCAATGTGGAAAGAGTTCCGATATCATAAGCCTTCACACAAGCTCCAAAAGATCGGGCAATAAAACATAAGAAAGTTTGACAAAGAGTTTATAATATACCATTATGTATATTATAACCTTTTCTCAAGCAATAGTAAGTTATTTACTCAAGTTCATATAATATGACAGAATTTTATGTTCAAGTATTACATGCTGGTAAATTTAAAAGTAAATTCATTAGAAAACTTAATAGGACAACACAATGTAGCATACTCACTTGATCCAATTTTTAATAACAATGCATGCCAAAAATTTACAAAACTAATAATTCAGTTTATTATGTTATGAAATTCCACCACATATCACAAGTAATTAAATTTAAAAATTAAACCCTAAGAATAAATGAGTTTCAAACAATTCTGTAAAATTTAGAAATTTGATAAAATTGAGCATATGAATTCTCAACATATAATAATATGTAACAAATTTAACTAAACTAAGATTTCCATGTAATCAATTAAAATACCTATAAAATTCTGAAATTTAAATTGTTGTTATTGTTGTTGTTAAAAATACTCTAATTATGATCAAGATTACTCACCTTAATGCGCTAGTTGGTGGGGTTAAATCGTATCAATTTACTTCTAGAACCTACCTACAATGATCAACCAAATACAATACATAAATCAGGTTCAATCAAGATTAAATTTTTAGGTTTCAAGGTGGTCAATCCCAAACCTATGATCAGGTCCTACATCCACCATAGTGCACCTAAGACTAGATCTAGATTAATAGGGGCTTAAGGAAACCAAAGAGAGACAATAGCTAAGGATTTAAACTAATAAATCTGAATTCACAAAGATTCGTATAAGAGAAAATAATAAAACAAATATCAGAAAAAAAAAAAAGAAGAACAAATAGAGACAAAATAATTCCTTCTTCTCTACGGTTAAGGGGAATATGGCTGAATAGGGCTTAACCCTCAAACCAAGACAAAATAGGGTCTATTTATAGAAATTTTTCTAACAATCACTGATAGCATTTATTAGCCAAGACAGTGTTCCAGTCGTTGGCCATGATCGGCCAACCATAGCAGTCCTAATTGGCCTCTAATCTAGCCTCTAATATGGCCATACTCCCATCATGAAACAAAAATCAAAGTAGAGACCGTAAAGATCCCAATTGTCGGCAGCTAATGGCAGTCCATCGGAACAACCAATGACCCTAGAAGATTGAAAATAGGGAGAAGAAATAGAATAGAAGGCTTATTAGCTTGATTGGTTGCCATAATGGAGGAATAAAATGGTATATCTTAGTTGATTTGAGGCTTTAGGTTTTCCTTAAAAAAATAGAGCTTACAAATTCTTTTAAGATCTTGAATTTAGGGTGCCATCACTGGCTCTCCCTTGAAATTAAGGAGAAATCAAGGCAACAACGAGTATATTAGACAAAATTTGAGAACTTACCAACTTAGTTTTTCGACAAATAATGAGAAAGACAATGGGATTCTTCCGTCTTCCTTTCTCCTCTCTTTCTCACTTTCTAATCTCTTTAGATTTGCCTCTCCTTTGATGAATGTTTGAAGAGAAGTTGGCTGGGGTTAAAATGGAAAGGATGATGCTTATAGATAAGCCTTGATGAGGGATAAAATTATCATTGCATTAATACCCGCATGCATCGACAACTAGGTCAAGTCCAATTCCAACATTTTGTCGACCAGCTGTCACATCCACCAAGCAGCGAAGCCCAATCGCCCTCAACGGAGTCGGGTCGCCCCGACGACTCGAGTCATTCTCGGCAGCCCGAGCTATCGTCATTTTTGGCAGCCCGAGCTATCTTCATTCTCGGCAGCCCGAGCTATCTTGTACTTCGAAAAACCGAGTTGTCCCTTGCCTCGGCCAGACCAAGGTACTCAAATACCTCCGCAAAATCCGGTGCGGGAGAGTTTGAATTCGGGATAACTGAATAAGATTCTAAGCGGAGAATCATACCCAAAGGTGGCCTAAGGGCAATAGGGGTGGCCTAAAACCTGCACGATCGCTGAATCTCAAGGCATCAATCAGCTCTCCCAGTCGTCGATCTTCTAACTGATAAGATACGGACCCTACTGGCCTCGTAACGAACTTGATTCGAATCCATTTCGAATCTCAACAGCTTTCACAGCCCTCGCAATGCGCCCAAGGAACCAGATGATCACCTATAAATACCCCGGCTCTCAAATCTCTCAGGTACGTACCCATTCACTGACTCTCATACTAAAAAACTCCATTGAAGGTCCTACAAAGCTCAGAGCTCCCGGAAGATAAACCCATTTGAGGGAACTCTTCTATGAGAGTCTTCTCAACACATCTGTAATTTGTTGTGAATCTCCACTGACTTTGGCATTGGAGGGTCCCCCACGGAGGGCAACCCCAAGAAAATCCTCTGCGGGCGGACTATCTTGCAGGTTCCACCCCAGTCATCGAGATCGGCGTTTGGACCCGAAGCCAGAGTGCACCCGAGTCAGAGAACGGATTTCCGTGGCAATAGATTGGTGCTAGAGGAAGGGCCTCAAGTCCTACAAACTTATGATCTAGAAGACAAGACTCAAAAACCAGAAGAAGCATCCTCTAATGGCCAATCGAAAGAGAGCCACATCCGAGGCTCAAGATCAGGCCACCTCTCAAAGGCTTGATCCAATTAGTTGTGTGGCACCTCCACCACCATCATCAGCTGAAACTTCTTCACCGCCGGTAATGGTAGTAACGCTGGACCAGTTTGCCACTCTGGTTCAGCAGGTCCAGGCATTGACCTAGTTGGTCCAGGGGCTCCAAGCGATTCCTAGCCCTGCCATTCCTACTTCTTATCCTCATGAAGAGGCCGCTGCCCCTGCTCCGCCAGCGATTCTTCTTTCAATCCGCCTGAAGTGGCGAATCATTGTCACCGGCCCACGAAGGCAAAGCCGGCGCCGCAGTGGGCTGGATGGAAGAGCCCGCTCAGATCTAGGTGGGTTCGTTCCCCCTTTTCGGTGTCTTCTCAGGACTCGACACCGCTACCATCTTCTCATCGCTTGATCCCTCCTACCACTCTGGATGAAGGGATCAGGCAACAGATGAAAGAAATGCATCAAGAATGGCATCATGAATTAGACGTCGCCAGACAAGCCCCTTTGTTCCAGCCAAAAGTGGAGCGGGCATCCCCTTCTCCGAGAGGATCATGAGGAAAGTGATTCTCCCTCATGTCAAGCTCCCTACCATCGAGCCATACCATGGATCCACTGATCCTGATGACCACTTTATTAGCTTTAGATCCATCATGATGTTCCATGGAGAATCGGATGCAATCCTGTATCGAGCCTTTCCCTCCACTCTAAGGGGATCTGCCCGAACCTGGTTCAACAGCTTGAAGCCAGGTTCCATTGATTCTTTTGATAAACTAAGCTATTTACTCATCAGCCAGTTCGTCAGCAGCCATCACCAACGACGGAGATCTGATTCCCTCTCTGAGGTTAAGCAGAGAGAGGGGGAATCGTTGAAGAATTACCTTGGTTGTTTCAACAAGGCCCACCTGGAAGTCGACTATCTCAACCACGAGGTAGCCATGTCTACCTTGGCTGGAGGGGTGTCAAAGGAAGAAAACTTCTACTTGGCTCTAGAAGTTAATTATCCGAAGAGCCTTTCAAACATGATGTCCCTAACGGATAAATATGCCAGGGTTAAAGAATCAAGGAGGTTAGCTCGGGCTGAGCAGCTGAAGAAGAAAGAGGCAAAGGGCTCGGACAAGCAACGGGCCCACCGCAGTGCAAGCCTGCCTCGCCACCATAGAGCTCCTCCGCCGCCGCCTCGAGACCGAACCCGGAGTCCAACTCTAAGGTTCGACCGCTACACTCCTCTCACTATGCCAAGGGCGCAAATCCTGATGGAGATCGAGCGACAGACTCCCCAACCTCCTCCTCTCTGAGGTAATGCAACTCGAAGGGATGTGACCAAGTACTATCGCTTTCATCAGAATTATGGGCATGATACCGAGGACTGTTGGCAGCTCCAGAACGAGATCGAGCGGTTGATCCGATGAGGTAGACTAGACCAGTTCAAGGGACCCCTAAGCCGAATAATGAAGAGGCATGCCAGCTCGAGCCTCGCCCGCTCCCACCACCAAATCCTTCGGTTATCGGCAATGTTAATGTGATAGCGGCTGCCGATTCCCCATCCTCCTGACCAGGCAAAGAGAAAAAACCCGCCAAAAAAGGCTCGAGTTGATGAGCTCACTTTCTCTAATGAAGATCTTTGAAAGGTACAGTACCCCCATGATGATGCTCTAGTTGTATCCTTAAACATGAATAATTATGATGTACACCACATTTTGATTGATAGTGAAAGCTTCGTTAATGTTTTGTACTTTCACTACAAGAAAATACTGAAATTGCGACGCAAATTTAGCGACGCAAAATTGCGTCGCTAAATTGCGACCACTTTGCGACGCCTTTGTGACAACAAAATATTGCGACGCATTAGCGACTCATCAGCGACTCAATTAACCAAAAAATCCAAAAAAAATTATATTTTTAATATTGCGACGCAATATTGCGTCGCAATATTTTTAAATTAATTTTTATAAAATATAAATATCAATAAAAAATATTGCGACGCAATATTTGCGTCGCAATGTTTTTAGCAGAATTAAGAAAATTAAATTTTTAATATTGCGACGCAAATAGTGCGTCGCATATTTTTAAATTAATTTTTTATGAGGTATAAATAGTATTAAAAATATTGCGACGCAAATATTGCGTCGCAATATTTTAGCAGAATTAAATATTTTAAATTTTTAATATTGCGACGCACATATTGCGTCGCAATATTTTAAATTAATTTTTTATAAAATATAAATATCAATAAAAATATTGCGACGCAATTTTGCGTCGCAATGTTTTAAATTTTTAATATTGCGACGCGAATATTACGTCGCAATATTTTTAAATTAATTTTTAATGAATTATAAATATCATTAAAAATATTGCGACGCAAATATTGCGTCGCAATATTTTTTAAATTAATTTTTTATGAAATATAAATATCAATAAAATATTGCGACGCAATATTTGCATCGCAATGTTTTTAGCAGAATTAAAAATTTAATTTTTCATATTGCGACGCAAATATTGCGTCGCAATATTTTTAAATTAATATTTTTTGAAATATAATATCAATAAAATATTGCGATGCAATATTTGCGTCGCAATGTTTTTAGCAGAATTTAAAAAAATTAATTTTAATATTGCGACGCAAATATTGCGTCGCAATATTTTAAATTAAATTTTTACGAAATATAAATATTAATACAAATATTGCGACGCAATATTTGCGTCGCAATGTTTTTAGCAGAATTAAATATTTAAATTTTTAATATTGCGACGCAAATATTGCGTCGCAATATTTTAAATTAATTTTTAATATCATTAAAAATATTGCGACGCAACAGTCGGATCGTTCGCAACAGTCGGATCGTCGTCGATCTCGGACGAATTGCAACTGTTCGAGATAGGTCGTGGCCGATCGGGATCAGGGCTTGGATTGATCACAACCGTCGGACCTTTGCCGATCGGACCGATTGCCGCGGTCCGCGATCGGTCGTCGCCGATCGGGATCAGGGCTTGGATCGATCGCAACCGTCGGATCGTCGCCGATCTCGGACGAATTGCAACTGTCCGAGATAGTCATCGCCGATCGGGATCAGGGCTTGGATTGATCACAACCGTCGGACCTTTGCCGATCGGACCGATAGCCGTGGTCCGCGATCGGTCGTCGCCGATCGAGATCAGGGCTTCGATCGATCGCAACCGTTGGATCGTCGCCGATCTCAGACGGATTGCCACGGTCCGAGATCGACCGTTGCCGATCGGGATCAGGGCTTGGATCGATCGCAACAGTCGGATCGTCGTCGATCTCGGACGAATTGCAACTGTTCGAGATAGGTCGTGGCCGATCGGGATCAGGGCTTGGATTGATCACAACCGTCGGACCTTTGCCGATCGGACCGATTGCCGCGGTCCGCGATCGGTCGTCGCCGATCGGGATCAGGGCTTGGATCGATCGCAACCGTTGGATCGTCGCCGATCTCGGACGGATCGCCACGGTCCGAGATCGGTCATGGCCGGTCGGGATCAGGGCTTGGATCGATCGCAACCGTCGTATCTTTGTCGATCAGACCAATTGCCACGGTCCGAGATCGGTCGTCGCCGATCGAGATCAGGGCTTCGATCGATCGCATCCGTTGGATCGTCGCCGATCTCAGACGGATTGCCACGGTCCGAGATCGACCGTTGCCGATCGGGATCAGGGCTTGGATCGATCGCAACAGTCGGATCGTCGTCGATCTCGGACGAATTGCAACTGTTCGAGATAGGTCGTGGCGATCGGATCAGGGCTTGGATTGATCACAACCGTCGGACCTTTGCCGATCGGACCGATTGCCGCGGTCCGCGATCGGTCGTCGCCGATCGGGATCAGGGCTTGGATCGATCGCAACCGTCGGATCGTCGCCGATCTCGGACGGATTGCAACTGTCCGAGATAGGTCATCGCCGATCGGGATCAGGGCTTGGATTGATCACAACCGTCGGACCTTTGCCGATCGGACCGATAGCCGTGGTCCGCGATCGGTCGTCGCCGATCGAGATCAGGGCTTCGATCGATCGCAACCGTTGGATCGTCGCCGATCTCAGACGGATTGCCACGGTCCGAGATCGACCGTTGCCGATCGGGATCAGGGCTTGGATCGATCGCAACAGTCGGATCGTCGTCGATCTCGGACGAATTGCAACTGTTCGAGATAGGTCGTGGCCGATCGGGATCAGGGCTTGGATTGATCACAACCGTCGGACCTTTGCCGATCGGACCGATTGCCGCGGTCCGCGATCGGTCGTCGCCGATCGGGATCAGGGCTTGGATCGATCGCAACCGTTGGATCGTCGCCGATCTCGGACGGATCGCCACGGTCCGAGATCGGTCGTGGCCGGTCGGGATCAGGCTTGGATCGATCGCAACCGTCGTATCTTTGTCGATCAGACCAATTGCCACGGTCCGAGATCGGTCGTCGCAGAGGTAGATCTACCGACGATAGATTGGGTGAGCAGAGACGTAGTTTGGATCCTTCGACATCAGATCACATGAGCGTCGGCGATGGAGAGTTTGGATCTCCAGCAGAGGCGCAGCCGTCGACCTCTGCCCAGTATTACCATCTACCCGATCGGCACAGACCTCCGAGAGTTCTTCCGCCTTCGGCCGCACTTTACTTCGACTTGATGCTCAGGGGATGTAAGTATATATTAATTACAAATATTTGTTTAATGTTTTTAAGTCATTAACTTATAAACTTGCATTTTTTTAACAGATTCATTGAGCAGCATCATGTCTCCAGCCACATCAGCGCCGTTTTTCAGAGGCGTGCAGATCCCAGTGGCTACGATTGGCGCCACGTATCGCCGGCCACGAGGGAGTTTTATTTTTCCGAGTTTCAGGTAAACTTATTAAATACAATTTAGCAGTGATATATAATTCTTTAAAGTTAATAAATTCAGAAACTAACTGTTTATTTTAATGCAGAAAAAATTTACGTGGGATCCTGCCACCCATGATGCCATTAGGCAGCATGGGAGGCTCTGACGCGACGCCGATACTCCGACATGCTTCATCGTTGGAGGTCGTCGGGTCAGCGTCCTGCGCACGTGCCAGAGGGTATTTGGCACGAGTGGCAGCAGGCCTGGGAGTCCGATGGCTGGCGCAGGAGGTCCGCATCAGCCAGCACGAACCGCCGATCTGAGAAGGGCGGTCGTGGCACGGGTCTCTCCTGTCATACATCGGGCTCCATTTCGATTCAGGAGCACAGACGGCGTATGGTAAGAAAACATATATATTTTTATTACTATTTTAGTTCTTTACAAATATTTTTATTAATATTATTTTTTTATTATTATAGACTGAGCAGGAGGGCGGAGATCCTGGTGAGTTTCGTCTATTAGGGCGACACACACCAGGAGGGACGGCTCCTGGGTCGATACGCGATCACGGGAGGTTGCGGTAAGAAATTAGATTTATGTAGTATCTGTTTAATTTTTAATTTTTATTTCTAGAAATTTATTAACTCATTTATTATTGATTTCATAATTTCAAGGCACGAGTCGACGAGCTTCGATCCCAGGCATCACAGGTCGACTCTACTGATGGGGAGACGCCCGTCGAACTCTCAGCAGATGAGAGTCGACGTGTGTTTTTGGAGGCTGTTGGTGCCCAGCCACGAGACCGCAGGGTCTATGGTATGGGCACTAGAGCTTCTACATTTTTTCCCCATCAGGCCTCCAGCTCGCGAGTTCCTGTTGATCTTCCTCCCGAGCGTTTAGAGGAGCTTCGCAGATCTATTGCAGAGGAGCTTCGCCAGGATTACGAGCAGGATTTTGAGGATCGTATGCGAAGCCGGGATCAGGAGGTTGCTGACATGCAGGATCATATGCGAGGTCGGGATCAGGAGGTTGCTGACATGCGAGATGAGATGCACTATTTGCGGGATATGGTTAGACGCTTGTCGCAGAGTCTTCAGCCTCCACAGCCTCCACAGCCTTCACGTGATCATTCAGATTCTTGATGTATTTTTTTTTTATGTTGTAAAAACTTTTAAATTTTAATATATAAATTATTTTTTGAAATTATTATTGTTTGGATTGAGTGAAAATGTTTGTATCAATATTTAGATTTAACGAAATTTTATTAATCGTTTTAATTTTTAATCATTTAAATATTTTTTTAAAAAAAATTTTCGACGCTCTGCGATGCATAAAAATGCGTCGCAATAATAAAAATTAAATTTATAAAAAAATTAATTATTAATATTGCGACGCAATTTATTGCGTCGCAATATTTAAAATTAATTTTAAAATTTATTAATAAATATTGCGACGCACCTAATTGCGTCGCAATATTTAAAATTATTTTTAAAACAGAAAAATATTATTAAATATTGCGACGCATTTATTTGCGTCGCAATATTTAATAAAAAATTTTCTGTTTTAAAAATAATTTTAAATATTGCGACGCAATTTGGTGCGTCGCAATATTATTAATAAATTTTTAATTTTTAAAAATTAATTATTAAATATTGCCGACGCAAATAAATGCGTCGCAATATTTAATAATTAATTTTTTTATAAATTTAATTTTATTATTGCGACGCATTTTATGCGTCGCAGAGCGTCGCAATTGCGTCGCAATATTGCGACGCAATTGCGACAAAAGAGTATTGCGACGGGGAGTTGAGCGACGCCATCATTGCGTCGCTATTGCGTCGCTAAACATGGTATAGCGACGCATTTTGGCGTTGCAATATTTTAATTTCTTGTAGTGTTTGATGCCTTTGTGAGATTGAAATTCCGGGTGGAAAGCCTTCGGGCCGAGGAGTCCACCCTAGTGGGCTTCATAGGTGACTCCATAATCCCTGAGGAAGTTATTACTTTGACAGTCCGAGCCGGCACCTGGCCTCGCATGGCTACTGTGCTCATGGATTTCCTCGTAACCAAGCTTCGGTCTCCATACAACACCATCCTCGGTAGGCCGAGGCAAATATCTCTTAAAGTCATCATTTCCATTTCCATCTTGCCATAAAGCTGTCCATCGAATGGGGAGTGGGGGTTATTCGAGGAAGTCAAATCATAACTCGGCATTGCTTGTCGTCGACCTTCAGTCCAGAAAGCTCGAGGTGGATGGGCTAAATGCTCGGAAAGACTTCGTCGAGCAACGAGGAGAGCTAGCCAAAGCATTGAAGGAAGTACCACTTGACGAAGCTCGGCCTGATCGAACCATAAAGGTCGGGTCACAGCTGGAAGAAAAGCTTCAGTAATAATTAATTGAATTCATTCAAAAGAACGCTGATGTCTTCGCCTAGTCCACATCGGATATGCCCAAAATTAGCCCAGACGTCCTGGTTCACCGCCTCAGTGTGGACGAGATATTTCAGCCAATTAAATAGAAGAAAATGAGCTTCGCCCTTGAGCGCCAAAAGGCTATCGAAGAAGAGGTGGACAAGCTCATCAAAGCCAAATTCATCCAGGAAGTTAATTATCCCGATTGGCTGGCGAATGTGGTCATGATGAAAAAAATCAAATGGCAAATGGAGGATCTGCATTGACTTCACCAACCTCAACAAGGCCTGCCCAAAAGATAGCTTCCCTCTTCCGCAGATCGACCAGCTCGTGGATTCAACTTTGGGCCATCAAATGCTGACTTTTATGGATGCCTATTAGGGCCACAACCAGATCCGAATGGCACCCAAAGATGAGAAGAAAATTACCTTCATCACCGACCGAGGTATTTATTGTTACCGAGTTATGCCCTTTGGTTTAAAGAACGCAGGTGCCACTTACCAAAGGCTGGTCAATAAAGTCTTCAAAGAGCAAATCGGCCGGAACATGGAGGTATATATTGATGATATGCTGGTAAAGAGCAAGAAGGCGTCCCAACATGTTAAGGACCTCATGGAGAGCTTTGCGACACTTTGAAAGTACCAGATGAAGCTCAACCCCATCAAATGCGCTTTCGGGGTCAACTCTAAGAAATTCCCAGGCTTCATGGCCTCTCAGCGAGGCATCGAAGCAAACCCCCAGAAGATCTAGACCCTGCAACAGATGGCCCCTCCGCTGTCGATCAAAGACGTGCAACGCCTTACCAGAAGAATAGTGGCCCTCAACCGCTTTATTGCTCGGTCAATCAAAAGTGACTCCCCTTTTTTAAAGCTCTTCGGTCGGCCAAAAACTTTCAATGGATCCCAGACTATCAAAAGTTCTTTGAAGATCTCAAGAAATACCTCGTCTCATCGCCTCTCCTCAGCAGCCCGAAACTAGGGGAAATGCTGAATTTATACTTAGTGGTCTCCGAAAATGCTGTTGGCTTGGTGTAGATTAGAGAGGAGAGAAAAGTCCAAAAGCCTATCTATTATGTCAGCAAATTACTCAAAGATGCCAAAACAAGGTACATTCGGGTCGAGAAAATGGTTCTAGCCTTGGTAACATCGGTTCGAAAGTTGTGGCTGTATTTTCAAGTGCACACTGTCACCGTCTTGACCGACCAACCCATCAAGGCAATTATCCATTGTTCGGAAGCAACGGGGAGAATAACCAAATGGGCTATCGAGCTGAGTGAACATGACATTCAGTATCAACCTTGTCCAGCCATTAAAGCCGAGTTTTGGCAGATTTTCTCCTTAAATGCACCATACCCGAGGATGGCTCCGCTTCGGAAACCCCCGGACAACCAAAGCCCAGCGCCCCATGGTTGCTTCACACCAATGGATCCTCCAGCATGGGCAGTTCCGGTGCTGGCCTGGTCCTCATGAGTCCGAAGGGTGCAACTTTTGAATATGGTATTTTTTCTTTTTGGCCTCGAACAACGAAGCAGAGTATGAAGCCCTGCTTTCCGGACTCCACATCGCCTGTGAGCTTAAGGTCGAAAAACTAATTGCCTACATCGACTTTCAATTGGTGGCTGGTCAGGTGCAAGGAGAATTCAAGGCTTAAGAGCCGAACATGATTCGGTATATCCAAAAGGTGCACGATTTATCCTCCTATTTTGATAAATTTAAAATTATCCAGATCCCAAGGGCTAAAAATGCATGCGCCGACCTTCTATCCCACCTGACGACTACGGAGTCAATGTATCTTGAATGGAGATTCCACTTGGAAGTCCTGGAGAAACCCAGCATTGCCGATGTTGACCAAATGATGCAGGTCAACACCGAACCATCTTGGATTGATCCCTGCACAAGTACCTTAAAGAAGGGCTACTGTCCACTGATAGAAAAGAAGCAAGGAGGCTGAAAATGTAGTCATCTCATTATGTTCTAATCGATGATTGGCTGTATAAGAAATCCTTCTCCATGCCATTGCTCAAATGCCTCTGACCATCAGAAGCCAATTATGCTCTTCGGAAGGTTCATGAAGTCATCTGTGGCAATCATCTTGGCTGTCGGACCCTATGCCACAAAGTGTTGCATTAAGGGTACTATTGGCCAATGATGCAGAAAGATGCCGATGACCTCGTCTGAGCCTGTGATTCATGTCCGAGGCACTCAAATATCTAGAGGCTTTCCTCTGCACACCTGACTTCCATATCATCCCCCTAGCCTTTCACCAAATGGAGGATGGATATCCTTGGCCCTTTCCCCCTCGCAATGGGGCAAAGGAAGTTCTTATTTGTTGCGATTGATTATTTTACCAAGTGGGTTGAAGCCGAAGCAGTCGCCCAAATAACCAAAGCTCGAGCTAAAGACTTCGTACGGAGGTCCATCATTTACCGTTTCGGCCTTCCCCACACTATTATCACCAACAACGGGAAGCAGTTTGATAATCCTAAATTTTAGGAATTCTGCGAGGATCATGTCATTCTTCATCGCCTGACATCGGTCGGACATCCTCAAGCCAATGGAAAGGCCGAGATAACCAACCGAACTCTCTTGCAAGGAATTAAAGCTCGACTCAACCGGACGCGAGGTAGGTGGGAGAAGAGCTCCACCATGTGTTATGGGCCTACCGAACCATTGAAAGGGCACCCATGGGGCAGACCCCATTCAAGATGGCTTTTGGCACAGAAGCTATCATCCCTGTGGAGGTTGGACTCCCCTTCCCTCGCGTGGAAGGTTATTCAGAGGAATCCAATGATGAGCAGCTCCGAACTAATCTTGATTTAGTAGAAGAAGTCAGGAAGAAAGCCTGAATTCGGATGGCCACCTACCAACAGAGAGTAGCCCATTATCACTCGGCTAGAGTCAAAGGGAAGTCTTTCCTCCTAGGTGATCTAGTGCTTCGAAAGGCATCAGTCTCAAAGCCATTGGAGCAAGGGAAATTGTTCCCGAATTGGGAAGGTCCCTACCAAGTTACGGAGGTAATCAAACCCGACACCTACAAATTCCAAGACTTGAATGGAAAATCTATTCCCCAGACATGAAACTCGGATAATCTCGCGCATATCATCAGTAAAAGTATGCTTTTGCCAAACTTATCTTGTTCAGTAAATAAAATTTAACTTTCAGAGAGTCACAAAATCTCCATTTTTATGACTCTCCTTTAAAGCTGCAATGAGAAGCAAGTTTTGCTATACATTAAATCCTTGGCCGGGCCGAGTGATATCTACATACCTTGGCAGGGAAAAGTAAAATATAATCTTGAAGCCTCGGCCGAGCCAAGTGATGTCTTCGTACCTTGGCAGCGCCAAGTAAAATATAATCTTAAAGCCTCGGTCGAGCCGAGTGATATCTCTGTACCTTAGCAGCGCTAAGTAAAATATAATCTTGAAGCCTCGGCCGAGCTGAGTGATATCTTCATACCTTAGCAGTGCCAAGTAAAATATAATCTTGAAGCTTCGATCGAGCCGAATGATATCTCCATACCTTGGCAGTGCCAAGTAAAATATAATCTTGAAGCCTCGGCCGAGCCGAGTGATATTTCTGTACCTTGGCAGCGCCAAGTAAAATATAATCTGGAAGCCTCGGCCGAACCGAGTGATATCTTCGTACCTTGGCAGTTCTAAGTAAAATATAATCTTGAAGCCTCGATCGAGCCGAGTGATATCTTCGTACCTTGGCAGTGCTAAGTAAAATATAATCTTAAAGCCTCGGCTGAGCCGAATGATGTCTCCGTACCTTGGCAGCACCAAGTAAAATATAATCTTGAAGCCTCGGCCGAGCCGAGTGTGTCTCCGTACCTTGGTAATGCCAAGTAAAATATAATCTTGAAGCCTCGGCCGAGCCAGTGATATCTCCATACCTTGGCAGTGCCATGTAAAATATAATCTTGAAGCCTCGGCCGAGCCGAGTGATATCTCCGTACCTTGGCAGCGCCAAGTAAAATATAATCTTGAAGCCTTGGCCGAGCCAAGTGATGTCTCCATACCTTGGCAGTGCCAAGTAAAATATAATCTTGAAGCCTTGGCCGAGCCTAGTGATGTCTTCATACCTTGGCAGCGCAAAGTAAATATAATCTTGAAGCCTCGGCCGAGCTGAGTGATATCTCCGTACCTTGGCAGCGCTAAGTAAAATATGATCTTTGAAGCCTCGACCGAACCGAGTGATATATTTTGAACAATCTCTGAATCCTCGGCCAAACTGAGTGATATATCTCTGAAAAATGTCTAAAGCCTCGATCAAGTTGAGAGATTCCTCAGACGCTCTAGCCTAGCTAAGACGTCCTATTACACTTCGGCAGAGGTAAGTGGCTTTTCTCTGCTCACCAGCGAGATTATGCGAGTTATTCCTCTTCAAAGAAAAACTTACTCCGTCCCTTGGGAAGAATCATGTTTACATCGCAAATTAACAGGGCCGCCCAGGACTCCCTCTGACCTAAATAGAGATGAACATCGCTGAAATGCCCAACAAAAACGAAGTAACAAAAGCACTGCTGGACTTGTAAACTATGCTATGATCCAAAAAGCATAATATGAGTAAGACAACTCTCAACACAGCCACATCGGAAAAAGAAATAAGTATTCGAAAAAGAAAGGGTAAGAACTTTCTTTATTAATAAAAAATTGTAACCTTCTGAGAGGCATTACAAGTGCATCATAGCACAGGAAATAAAGACAAATAAAATAAAAGCTTGGTCGAGCAGCTTTGGTCCATAATGATGTTTCTACATCCGACCCAAGAAATCAAAAAAACCAGATGACTCCGTTGAAGTCGCTGGTTGATAGCAAAGTCGGCCATCCATGGATCCCCCAGATGAATTAAGGGATCCAAACTGGGTTAGAGACCTATGGATGCCGATGCTGAGGATGCCTCCTCCCAAGTGGGATGCTGGGCTGCTAGCTGCTGCCCATCAGCGTGGATAGGAGACTAGCAGACTAACACCACTGGCCTCCCTCTCCCCTCGAGAAAAGACCCCTCAGGCGGATGAACTGAGGGATCCAAATTAAGGAAGGAGGCGAAGTTCATGTAAACCACGAGGGATACGTATGTTTTGCGTTTCCTGTGGTCCCTATGGCAAGTGACAAAGGTCACACAGGAAGCGCATACGTGCGCTCCCCATATGACCTCTGTGTGCCTCCTCGTGCGCTCTCCATATGACCTCCGAGATTCCTTCCTTGAGGACTACTTTCTCTTCAGCAGCTTCTCCATCACCCCAGCTATCTGGGATGAACTAGCTTTCAAAGGGGAAGCTCGAACTTTCCGCTCTCAACCACAATGAAACAGGCACCATGAAAGCCCCTATAACTCACGGAAAGAGAAGGTCTTGGGAGATGGCCCAACATGGTCCGCTCTTCCCATTTTATAGACAAACAAACCGGGAGCAACCATTAAAGAAGAGAGCCCCGAAAGTCGAAATGCCCTGGCCGCGCTGCCACGTAGTAGGTTAGGAGAAAAGGGCGCATTCCGAAGTGCGCCGAACGAGCCTCCCAGGCCATGATGTAAGGCAAAAGATTTTCTTCTGATCTAAAATCAAGAGCCTTAAATGTAGGAAACCGTCTACAGGTCCTTGAGATATGGGCAGGCCTGAGAAATCTTCCTTTGAAAATGATGCAATCTAATGATGGTTGAGTATTGACGCATATGCTAAAGGGACTTGCGTTGGAAAAGGCCAACGGGATAAATGCCTTAAGCAAAAAATGAAGCATCCTTCGGTAAGTTGCAAAGCCGTTTCGTCTACCTGGGTGGAAAGCAAGCCGACTTCTTATTTTGGATAGACCGAACTATCTTCCTAACCTCGGCCCCAACCGAGGCATTTCCATAAGTTCCAGCTGAGCTATCCTATGCCTCGACGAACCGAGCTAGCTTACGCATTTTGTACATCGGCAAAACAAGTCAATCTAGCTTCAACTAAGTAGGACATTCAATTCAAACTCCTGAGAGCAATCTGGCCTTAAAACACGAATCGTTTATGGTTCATTCGCTATCAAGAAAAAAACTTCGAACAAAAAAGATCGTCCAAAAAATGATGACCGAAGCAATAAGACAAACAAAGAAGACAAAAGATTCATTCATAGAAGTTTCAATCAAAATTACAAGTCGAAAAGGCAAAAGATACATGGACAACCCTTAAGAATCAGGGTTTGAATCATTTCCAGGAGTCCGCTCGGCAACATCTGGGGGAAGTTGACTGGGTTCACCCACTTCAAGTACGGTTGATAAAGGAACTTCAGGTTCCTCAGCGCCAGGCTGGGAACACCCCTCTGGAGCCGAAGCCTTATTAGAACCTAGAATGGTCTCGAGGTCGACATCTGAGATATTTTCATACTCAGCTTCTTCAGTCCCTGGGGTGCGAGTATCAAAAGCTCAGCCTCTAGAAAAGACATATCTAATTCGGGATATGCCTAGGAGATCTTCGACCGAGTCTCCTCTTCACCGAACCAAAATGCATCGACATAGGCCGCTTTATGCTCCTCGGAGAATTGAGCATAACTTTTGTACTCATCAATAGCCGATGAGATTCGCTTGTTAGCTTCAGCTAGCTGACTCCCAAGTTCGGAGTTCATTTGGCAGCTCGAGGCCAACTTCGTTCTCAAAGCCTCGAGTTGGTCCTGGACCTTGAGCCTGATTCTGCCTATCTGCAAACACTGGATCATGTGAAATCATGATCGAAAAGAAAAATACTAGAAGTAAGTGAGTAAGAAGACGCAACACCTCCTCCTCTCGCCGAGCCATTCTATTGCTCAACTCGTGAACCTTCTCAAGGGCCTTCAATTTGGCCGCTTTATTTTGCTGAAAACCCTCCTTGAGGTCATTAATTCGAGATTGCTTATCCTCAATATTTTACCGAGATTGATCAAGATCAGCGGTAAGTTTAGCGATTTGATCGTGCTGCCACTTCAGTCGATCTTCTCTATTAGTGAGCCTCCTGTTCAGGCAGGCGAGCTGGTCTTGCTACCGCCGATACTTGCGCTCCTCCTCCTCAAGCCTTTTGATCCAATTATTCTTTTCTTCGGCATAACTATTTTTCAGCTGATCCCATCTCTCGTCAAAATGCTGCCGCATGGCATTGACTTCCTCGGCATGCTTAGACTTGATTTATGATAACTCCAGACAGGCCTTGTCCGATTGCTCATGAAAGCCCTAGAGCTCTTTGACTTGAGTCTTGAGTCGAGAGGCTCTCTCGATGGTGGCTTGGTAGGACCTGCTCATCTTCTCAAGATCCTCCTGGTAGATGACAAGGCCCTAGAAAGTCTGCTAGTTGAATCCATCCTTGTCCGAAGATCGGCGGCCTCCCTCCTAGCCTGAGCACAGGCCTCCATGGCCAAATTCAAGCGCCAACTAAGTGCCCTCATAACTAAAGCATTCTACAGAGAGAGTACAAATTAGAAAATACAGCCGAGCCAGCCGACCAATAATTATTACCCATATGCGATGACTTACTCGGGAGGCATAGTTTGCAGCGATCTTCATGAGAGCAGGGCTACTGATCTTGGGGACAAGGTAGACATAATTCGGTGCCCCGAACCGCCCAAAAGCCGCCTCAACAATATCTCCTATGGCAGGCTCATCTGCCAAGGAAACCCCTTCCATGCGTGACATAGACCGCATCAAGGCGGCAAACATGTCCTCCACCTTCGGGCCAGGAAGGAGAGAACCCACGGCCAAAGAATAGGCCTGAGGAGCTTCGATATGAGGGGCCGCCAACCGTTTGGCCTCCTCCACTAGAGCTCTAGCCTATAGGGCCTCGGATGCTTCGGCCCGACTGAAGGAACCTCAGCCCGAGCATCCCCCCGCTCGGTGGTCCTTCTTCTTCTTCCTCTTCCTCTACAGGCAACGCTTCGTCCCCGGTGGACTCCATCCAAACCTTGGCTTCCTCCATGGCACCCCCTGACGTCACGGGGGAGAGCCCTTCAGCAGGAGGCACCTCAGCCTCCACAGACCTTTCCACCGCCAGCTCCGCATGAACTTCGAAAGACGCGAATGCCTCTTCTAACCCCTCAACCAAAGCGAGGGCTCCTTCCTCATCAGCGCGCGGCATTACGGGGCTACCAGCTCCCGGTAATGTCTCCTCAGCATCATCTGATATGACTACTATTTGGAGAGGGAAAACCTCAACAGCTCCCTCCGAGCTCCCCCCAATGATTCTCTCTACTGCCTTGCCCCCCTCCGACTGGGAGGGCTCATCGACCATGGCCAGCGCTCCCACTTCCTCCCTCTTTGGGATGGAAGAGTGGCGGCCAACACTATCCTTCTTCGACTCCTTCGAGCGAGACCCGGAAGGATGAGACCTCTTTTGGACCTGTGCATGTCCCCAGAGCTGGAGCCCTTGTGGCGCTTGCCCAGCTCCTTCCTCATTTGACCCATAAATGCTGACCTCTCAGTTGGAAATACAGTAGATATTCAATTAAACAGTAATGGAGTTGCTTAAACATATCGACCGCCAGAGAAAAGACTCACCTTGGGGGTCAATGAAACTAAGCTCGACGGCGAAAAGGGCACCCTCAGATAATAGGGTGCTGGCCGACAGCACCCGACCACCGCGAATGGTTACTAAATCCCTCTTTTCTTGCTCGGACAACTCCGGGTGCGCCTCCGGATCTTTCACGTAGCTCGCCCATCCCTCCAAAAAATCCGAACCGATGTTCCCTTCAGCAATGAAAAATTGGGACTTCCACTCCTTTATCGAAGACGGATTATCTGAAATCATTTTGAACGACTTCCGGAGACCAATGTAGGGCCACTTAGAGCTTCTTTCGGAAACCAGGTTGTAACAAACTTAAAATATAGGAAGGGTCGCGGTCACCCCAACACGGCTACACATTGAAATGAACTCGATGAGATTGTGCCAACTATTCGGGGCAACCATTGTTGGGTATATGTTATAAAACATCATCACCTCCTGCACCAACGAGTGAAGAGGGAACCAGAGACCTGCCCTCAGGCTCTCCTCATAGAAAAAAACTCCACGGCTTAACTCCGTTGAAACCTTGTGCTCGGCCTTCAGCACCCATAAGGACACATCCTAAGGAACCCTGTAATGGTGACGGATTCTATCCAGGTCCTCAAGGGTTATCTCTGAGGCAACGTCGCTCGGGCCCTTCGTATTGACAGATTAAGGGGCGAAACGTGAACAAGCGAGCAAGGGTTTAGGGAGGAATGAAAAATCTCTATAGTAGGGGCGAGAAGGCATTACAGAAAGAACGCCGCCCTAGTCCTCTTTAAATAGCACCCCAGAAAGAAACCCCAAGGCACTAAAACTGCCGATATGAGCGCCAAAAAATGCAAAAGCCCTACCACGCGGGACTCCCGTAATCGTGACCTACTAGAAATGAGGTGTTCCCTCTTCGTGTTGCGGCGAAAAATGATGACGAAATGATGGCCCATCATTTATAAGATTATCATTGCCCGCCTTTTTCGGATCCCCCTGAATGAGATTATTTCGGAACTCTACTCCCTACATCCGAATTTATACTTCGGACTAGGGAGTGGGGGGGCATGTGATGAGGGGTAAAATTATCATTGCATTAATACCCGCATGCATCGACAACTGGGTTAAGTTCAATCCCAAAATCTTGTCGACCAGCTGTCACATCCACCAAGCAGCGAAGTCCAATCGCCCTTAGCGGAGTCGGATTGCCCCGACGACTCGAGTCATCCTCGAAGAAGAGTAAATAAAAAATAAATAAAAATAAAAATTAAATCTATTTATAAAAAATTAAAACTAATTTTGATATGAGAAAGGGGCATTGTCTTGGAAGAAGAGTCAAACCACATAAACATATGAAAATGCCTTTTAAAAGATTGATAATGATAAAAAATAATCTAAAGAAATGGCACAGCTGCGGGCGTGGGATCTGGTCTACCAACTTAGGTTTCACGGCTGCATGCACGAAGCTGCAACCTGTTTGAAGGAAGCACGGTTCTACAATGGAAGCCATTGGGATCGATCATGTGCTACGGATTGGATTCCTTGGGACAATCAGAGAGTCTGTTGAGTGTAAAAACATCTACATCTAATTGTCATATATGACACCATCTGAAGTTCAGAATCGATGTTATATGATTTAATTCATTATGCAGCAACTCATCATCATCTTCTTCTTCTTTTTAATTGATTTGAGTGATTTAATTGTCTAATTGTCTAATTGTCTTATATCACTCAGTGAAGAATGGTTTTCTCCCGTTCCCGAGTTCCCCATTCACTACAAAAGATTTCAATCCTCCTTTCCCCTTTTTTTTTAAAAAAAAATTGGTTGTTAACTTTAAGCCCAATTTCATTTAAAAAAAAAAAAATATTTGAAGCCTAAAATTATAAACCAATGAATGCTTAAAATACACTAAAAGGCCTAAATTTAATAGTCTAAACCCTAAATTTAATAGAAGGTTCGAAATTTACAAAATTGCACTTGTGATCATAGTACAATATAACCTAAAATAAATATATAAAACTAACACATAATTTATATTACAAATATATTTAGCAACATATATAAAGAAATATCCTAAAAAGAAACTATTCAGTAAGGGTACAATGGTAATTTTATATTCAAAGAAATAGCTAGGTTTCAAAACTCCAGTTTCTGTCTCATTCTACATATTTTCAAAAAAATAAATAAATATCTATACTCCCAGTCCCATTTAATCCCTCAAATTCACCTCTATTATGATAGTTCTCCCTGGGATCAGATTTCTCCATCCACATTGCCACCCTTAATTCTCCATAGGATTAGATTTCTTCATCTGCAATTTCATCCCTAATTCTTACTGTTACATTGGAATTAAGGTTCTTAAAAACAATTATAATTAACAACAAATAAAAAATAAAATGTTATTTCAAACTAAAAAACATTGCAAGCCGATGATCCTATTATGAATCCTATCTATAAATCCCTCTAGACCTATCTTTGCTTAGACAGTTCTTCATGTGGATCAGTTTTTTTCATCCACATTGTCATCCTTAATTCCAATTGTTACCTTCATGTGGATTAGATTTTTTCGTCCACACTGTTATCCTTAATTCCAATTGTTAAGTTAGGACTAAGGTTCTTAAAGTAATTATGACCAACAATGGATTAAAAAATCAAAAGTTATCCCAAACTAAGAAAACATTAATGATCCTGTATTTTACGAGTCCTGCCTATAAATGTATGCCTATTATTTTCTTAAAAATATAGCAACAGTTTAAAGAAAATTACATAGATTTAAGGATAGTATTTAACTATGGTTTGCTATAGTGCTTCATAATAGATCATATGGGCTTTCTTATCCTTTAATACTATTTATTCGATTTAATGAGGATTGTTGGATGTCATAGGGAGCCCATGCACCATAAAAATAGTAAATGAAAATTGTAGAGACCACAGAAATTGAATAGTCATAAAAAGATAAAAAAATGTCTTAGCACTATATAAATAATGAAATGTTTAATTCTATTTTGATAACCCAACATGGATCGAGGAGAAGAGTGGAATCCTCTTGTTCCATCCTTCGGTCATCTGACCCTTTTCCTCTCCAGCTACATTTGGTACACAAAAGAAAGGGTGTTTGATATGGGTTATTTTTTCTAGAGGAATAATTTTTCCTCCTTCCACCCCTAAATTATTGAGTTAAGAGGATAGGTTAGCAAAATTAAAGACAAAATATTTTAGATGTGAAAAGCGGCTAAAACATTTAGATTAATAAATATTAATAATCACATCATATACATATATAACATTATAATATATATTTCTATTATAGATATATCATATAATATATATAATATATATATATATATGCATATATAATATATATTCTATATTATAATATTATATATGCATTGATAGTTTTCTCTCTTTTATATTAACCTTATTCTAAATGCAGTTAATAGTTATACCTATATTATTGCATCCTTTATTTACACACACAATTAAACATAGTTATTAGAAAAATAATTAAACCCTTAAAATGTATGACAAAAAATATTATTTCTATAACTTGTTGTCTTTTTTTTTTACCCCAAGACAAATACATCCTCCATGTCACCACTGCATCATCCATGACTCCTTTTTTTTTTTTTTGGTACAAACGGGTGATCACACCAATTTAGGATGAGTTAAATCCGATATATCATAATACAATATTTGGATAAAGATAAGAGGGGATGAGTTGTCCTGCTTCTAACTTCAAAAAACAGAGTGATATCGATACGGCATATAAATGCTATCTATTCAAATATTCAAGAAAATAGATAAATATTACAAAATTGAATGGTTGTGTAGTGGATTAACTTAGACCAAGCCACGCCCTTCCCAAAATGGGACCTAAAAATCCTTCTATCAAATCCGGCCTAAGGTCAAGCCCAAGTACTGCAACCTAAAGCTCAATTAAGCTTAGCTTGAATCCATTGCTCCGTGTGCTTGCGTGCGTTGATGGCCATGCACCATGCATGGTACACAAAGTCCTTTTCTTACCCGCAATATGCTCAGGCTTGGGGAGATCCTAAAAATAAACTAGGGCCAAGGTGATCCTAAAAATGAATTAGGCCCAAGGTCATAATGAATTCCAGGCTTGGGCTTATATTGATGAGGCCTAGCAGCGGTGCAAGTCTAGCTGGAAATGTTTTCGTCCGATCCAACCTAACTCTAGTCTGACCTGAAATGCATTCATCCAATCCAACGTAACTTTAGTCTCAAGGATAAGGTAACTTTATCTATATATACCTGAAATACCTATGGGACCCTATAATATTAACCTATTTTAACAAGGTTCCTCAACATGTCAAATCTAGCTAGACTTTAAAATTTAAAATAGCAACCTTTTTTGCCGACGCTTGAAGATAGCGTGGGGAATTTAGTAAAAAGCATCGGCATGATTTACCCTAATTCCAACGACTCACGGCCCCCCCCCCCTCTCAGGATTTACCCTAATTCCTTACCCTAATTCCAACGAGTCACAGAACCCCCGCTGCCCCCCTCCCCCCCTCCTCCCCACCAGAGCCCTAGCCCGAGAGCCTCCTAACCCTAACCCGATCATCAGTGCCAATAGCTTCAAGATTAACCCTAACCCGATCTTCGATGACTCCTTATCTTCAAATCCAACCCCCCCCACTAAACCCTCCCTCCTCCCTTCCAATTGCTTCTGAAAGGAGCACGCCGTCGATACCCAACCCTTCTCTCTTTCCACGACTAACCCTAACCCGATCTTCAACGACTCCTCAATCGATGACTCCTTATCTTCGACTCCCTCTCTCTGTCGATTTCTTGGAAGCGCCGCTCCTGGGTCTCATCGAAACTGATTTCGGCCGTCTCTCAAATCCCCTGTCGTTCATCGACTTGCTTTGAGATCTCGGGGGTTCGAGAGAGAGAGCTGGACGTCGATCGCAGCGAGGGGAGGACACTCTATTTGTTTGACTGGTAAGGCCTCTTGTGGATGATTATATTTATAGTCGTAATATTTCACACCACATTGATTTAGATGCATCTTTGTTGAAAGACCCAATTATTTGGAACTGACTTTTATAAATCCTTCTTCACTGGGTTGCACTTCTATTAACACGAAACCTTCCAAATCCTTCTAATGAGTTTTATCTTCTTTTTTTTTTTCTCCACCCATGCAAACAAATGTCAGGTTCTCTTGTTACCCAAGCTCTTCATATTTTTGTTGCGTATTTCAGTAGCATCTAACTTCTAACATACATCGGAGCTGACAACCGCATCGGGGAGCGGCTTTGTTTGACTAGTAAGGCCTCTTGTGGGAATGTAACAGGATTTAAAAAAACAGTAACAATGATGGCTTTGTCTTCTTCTTAGGGCTTGTTTGTGTTATCTGGAGTATATTGGGGGTACTTAGGCTATGTTTCACAACAGATTCGAGCATGCTTCTTGTTCTTCTATCATATTTTATTTCATATTTGAGTGTTGATTTTTACTGTGGATCTAATCGGAAGAAAAGGATTTTGAAGATCTCATCTATTTCCCTTAGAAGGTTTGAAATCTTTCAATTGAAATTGTTAACTCTGTATTCTCTTGTTAAGTGTGTAGTGCAATCATTTACTGTCATGGATCTTGGATGGCTTCAAGCTGGATATGATGTCAAGGTCACATGATAATTAGCTAATATGTTGTTCAATTTTTGGCATAGAGATATCACCATTTTCCTGCTTAGTTTGTCGTGGAATTTTTTTCCTTGTACATGGTTGCCTGTTATAAATTGAGCTATTTTTGTTCATTTTTTCCTATCCAATCACATCGATTCCAAAGTTATAAATTGGATATGTATTGCAAATGATAATATTGAGGGTCTACAGAAGGTCAGGAAGAGGGAGTACTTTGATGGATTCCTGTGGTATTGCTTTGGTATGTCACTGCAATACCATCATTGTTGAGTTGTTGTTTTGTGTACCTTTTTGTGAAGCCTTTTGCTCTTCTATTTCTCAAACACTTAGTATTTGTGTTTATAAAGTGGCTTTAAGCTCCAATTCCCCCCCACGTTGAGGTCTTCTTTCTTCTGTTCTGCTTCTTGTGTTTGCAGCTTTCATTTGCCTTACCTAAATTCATGGATGCAACAACATGCCAAGTGTTCTCGCTCTCTTGGAGAGTTTCTTGTAAGGTTGGAAGCAAGGTAGCTACTACTTGGTTGTCTTGATTATGACTTGGTTGCTCATCTTTTGGTTCAGTTGGCTGCTGAAATCCTATCCGGGGGGCTGCTAGAACCAAATTGGGGGCCACTGAGACTGACTCGAGGACTATTGAGACCGACCTAAGGGTTGCTGAGACCGACTCGAGAGCTGCTGAGATCGAACCAAGGGCTGCTAAGACCAATCCGAGGGCTGCTGAGACCGATTCAAGGGCTGCTGAGACTGACCTGGGGGCTGTTGAGACTAGCTCGAGGGCTGCTAAGATCGATCCGAGGGCTACTAAGACCATCTCGAGGGATACTCAGACTGACTCGAGGGCTATTGAGACTAACTCAAGGACTGTTGAGACTAACCCAAGGGCATCCAACGACCATTAGCTAGGAGGTTGATGTCTTCCAACTGTGAGCTAACTAGACTTGTCCGATGTGAAGTTTGAAAGCGAGCGTCCAATGACTGTAAGTCGAAAGTTCAATGTTTCCCGACTGTAAGTCGAGTGGACTCATCCGACATGAAGTCGAGAAGTTGTCATCGTCTAGTGATAGTGGGCTGGAGGTCGACATCTCCCAGCTATGGGTCCACTAGAGTCATCCAACATAGTGCCAAGATGTTGTCGTTATCCAACGACTGTGTGCCGAGAGGTTGACGTCTTCCAACTGCGAGTCCACTAGAGTCATCCGACGTAGTTGACAATCTGACTTTCAGCCCGCAAAGGGGGTAGAATGATGAGATAGGATGCTCAAAGCTCTTTTTATTCACATCAGGTGTATCTTTTTACATTATTGGTAGTATATGCAAAGGTTTTTCTCATTCCATGTGCAAGGGATGGGCTTCCCATCGAGCCCTTCGATCCGATATGCTTCTCTATGAAGCATTTTGATGATCCAATAAGGTCCCTCCCAATTGGGGGTAGCTTGCCCTTCTTTGTTGCTTAAAAACTTTGGCTCACTTAAGGACTAGGTCTCTAGGGCAGAAGGTGTTTGGATGCACACGGGCATTGTAGTACCTTATGGCTCATTGATGGAATGTCGCCATTTTGAGCCATGCTTGATTGCGCGCCTCATCGATGAGGTCAAGATGGGCTCTCAACTGTGTGGGATTATCCTTTTCATTGTATGATTCCATCCGTAGGCTTGGAAGACCAATCTCAACAAGGATAACTGCTTCTAATCCAAAGACGAGGCTAAATGGAGTCTCACCAGTTGGTATCCTTAGAGTTGTGTGATAGGCCCATAACACGTTTGGAAGTTGATCCATCCATTTACCCTTAAACTCATCTAGTCAGATCCAAAGCCCCTAGAGGATGGTTCGGCTCATTATCTCATCTTCTCCATTGATTTTTGGATGGCCAACAAAGGTGAATCAATGGTGGATGTTCAGCTCAGCATAGATTTCTTGGTACTATAGTTGAATTGCTGGCCATTATCGATGATGACGGTGTGAGGTAAATTGAAGTGGTAAATAATGGACTTCAAGAAGGACTTTACCTTGCTCTCGGTGATTCATGTCAGTGCCTCAGCTTTGACTCGTTTAGTAAATAGTTGAGGGTGATAAGCAAGAACCTCCGCTGGCCTGAGGCTGAGGAGAATGGTCCAAGAATGTCCATTCCCCATTGAGCAAAAGGCCATAGAGACGAGAGCGGACTCAGCTAAGAAGCGGGCTGCCGTTAGATGTGAGCATGCCGTTGATAGCTATTGCACTTTTAGACCAATTTAGCTGCATCCTTCTGCATGGTGAGCCAGTAGTATCCTTGATGAAGTGCCTTGTATGCCAACGATCTACCCTCCAGATGGTTTCTGCAGATGCCCTCGTGGATCTTCCAGAGGACGTAGTCGGCATCTGTTGGGCCTATGCATTTGAGAAGAGGATAGGAGAACAACCTTCTGTATAGTTGCCCATCCAACACCATGAATCCAGAAGCCCTCCATTTGAGTAGCCTGGCCTTTGTGCGATCATCAAAGAGGGTGCCGCCGTTAGTAAGGTAGCAGATGTAGACATCCATCCAAGTTGGCTCCTTTGTGACCGGCAAGGCCTCTTCCACGATGTCGATGCTTGGGGCTTCCAGATGCTCGATATAGGTCCTCTCCAGGGTGTTGTCTGCCAAAGTGGCAAGCCGAGATAGGGCATCGGTCCTGCCATTTTTATCTCTGGGGATGTAGTTGATGTTGAAGTAAGTCAGTGTGAAAGTTTGCGATCGGACCTTATTTAACCTAGCGCATGCGCCGACTCAAAATTTAGTTGGCTTAATGGATCAGTCCAAGCCAAGCTCACTTCTTGCTGATAATTAAGAAAGATTTTGTGGGTAAAAAGTTTACCTCAGTAAAGTTTTGATATATATACAAAACATAGAGGGTGCTAGTGCGATTATTGGAGATGTAGGATTTGTGGGGATTCATCAAAATATCATCCTCTCATGTCATTATGATTATTGATTAAATATTATAAAAAATTGATAAGATTAAACTCTCAAAAAATATATATTATTGACAATAATTTTAATTTATTTTTAATTATAACATATAATTAAAAATTTAGAGCTGGAGAGAGATATGGATATAGATGTCAAAAGAGAATTGAATGACTCATGAATAGAACAGGCAAGCAACGTGCATTATAAAATTAAATTGAACAATAATAATAATAATAATAATAATAATAATAATAATAATAATAATATAATAATATGAATAAATAATAAATAAATATATTTGTTGAAACATTCGAGAAAATAGATAGGATAAATCCATAAAATTAAATGCCTCGGAAAGTGAGAATAATCTAGAGAGATATACCCAAATTTAATTCTGACTCTCAAATCGAACATTCGAGAACCTAGGCGTTAAATGCTGGACCCTCTATAAAAGCGGACGGGAGGGCTCTCAGGTTTATGAGCCATCGCGTCTTGACCTTCTTGGTTCCATTCGCTACCATCGTTTCCATTCGTTACCATCGTTTCCTTTTCGATATCATCAGAGCCTTTACTTTGGGGCTTCCTTCAACGCGTTTGCTATTTCGAAGTTGAGCGACGACTAATGAGGAAACGGAAGCGATGGGGACATGATGTCCTCGTTGCGTTGCCTTTGCACCGTCCGATACCATCCATACCTAAATGCGTTGTGGAACGGTGGTGGCAAAGGTAGGCGCAAGGCCTGCTTCTGTGCTTCGGTCCTCCCCATGGAATCCCCATGGAAGAGGCCAACGAATCATTCCACTTCTCTGCTTCCGGCTCTGAGGCTCCAGAGCGGGGAAACAAAAGGTTCTCGATGTGTTGCGCTGCATATCTTCGGCTTCATCAATACCCGAAGCCGGTCTATCAATTTCGGTTTCACGGTCGGATGCCTCTCTGTGATGCCCCCTCCCAATAGTCCCCACAAGGCAAGGATGACATACTTGGAGGGACAGATGCATAAGGAGGGACTCGATACCCAATGAGTCCACCATGAAACAATTCTAGATCTTCGTAGTATGATCTGTTGAGCCCAAATATGTAACGAAGCAGCTTTATAGTTGAGTCCAAAAGCATCTATTATATATGTAACGTAAGCTATATGGTTGATGAAATTGTAATGTATACTATTCAATTTTCGATATTATTGTGATTTAATTAAGCAACACAGTGATTTCAGGGGTCTGCGCAATATTTCTTATTTCTTTTTGGTTTTTAATGTTGCTGTAATGTTCTCATCATTTGTTGCAATATTTCTTATTATATATGTGAGTCTTGGCCAATTTTTGGACGAACACAGATCAGTTTTTAAGCGTCGAAAAATCGTATCCCGTTAAAACTTAAATTTACTGTAGTGTAGTGATTTCAATTACAGTAATTACAATCAAGGTTTTTTTTTTCCGTATACCATTTTTAATGTTTAAACTTACATAAATTTACTAGGATTCTAAGTTAATCGTATTTCTTCTGTGCTCTGTTAGCTTTCAAAGCATTAATCTATTCCCCTCTCACTACTATACTCCTCGCGTTGTAAGCAATGCTTCTTGGAGGGGATGCAGCAACAAAAGGGGAGACAACATACCTGAGTCCTGTAGATATACCCCCATATAAATGATGCCACCGTATTAGCCATAAAAACAAAACTTATTTGAAAAGGAGATGAACAATATGTCACCGAACTGCAAAGTAGCTAATATATATATATATATATATATATAAACCTAAAACAATGCGAAAATAGAAAGCATCCCTCCAATAACAAGTAAACCAGCCATGCTTATCATGCTTGTTTCAATATCTGCTCCGCTTGGAGATGGCCCTACCAAGAAAATTATATATATATATATATATAAGTTGGATCAGCTTCCAATCATTCATTTGATTTTTTTTATTTTCCAATAATAAAAATTATAATAACATATTGAGTATAATTACTCAAAAAATAGGTTTCTTTTTTTCAAATTTCTATATTCTTCAATTGAAGAGTAGAGAGAAATGAATGGGAGGGGGTGTTAAAAATTCAGAATCATTCTTTACAACATAAAAGATGTGGAAATTAATCTTATTGGTAGTATATAATTCAAAAGAGAATTTCATATGTAAGTATCAATAGGCATACATAAATGGTAAATAATTATAAAATGCTCGTATCATATTGCACACTCATTCAAAGGCTAGAAGCTGGTCTCTCTCTTTTGTAGGGAGGAGCTCATTAATCTGGATCGTCTTTGCCTACTCATCTGCTAGCGGGAAAGTCAGCAGACACTCAGCAGGCTCTCCTTTTTTTCTTTAACTCCCTTCGGTCTCTCTCTTCTGTAGGGAACCTGATGAGGAGACATTTGGTAGAGATGACCGCATCCAAGAGGTTTAGGCCGGGTCGTCAGAGTATGGCGTTCTAGGCCAATGGCATTCGGATGACTAGAAACCTCATGAAGACTATTCTCATTTGGATTGTTTACCACCGCTAGTCCCTTTCTGAGAAGGGGATTACAGTTTCAACACCATCGTCCCCCTGTGGCCTTTTGGAAGCGTGGCCTGCCCTCTAGGAGATCATGTCGATCATCTTCTCGATCGGGGTGTTATCAATGTTGGCCTAGGCAAGTGAAGGGTCCACTTGATGTAGAGCCGCCGAAGGTCCTCCTTGGATGAACTTCCCGAGGTAGCCACGCTAGATCAGGTCCTCGACATCGCAACTCAGTTGACAACAATCCTTCGTGTTGTGGTCGTAGTCCCGATGGAATTAGCAGTAGAGACTCTTGTCTTGGGTGGCTGACGGCTTCAGAGGATGGGGGCGCTTGAGTTATTGCTCACCCTCGATCTCCATCAAGATGTGCATCCTGGGAAAAGAAGAGGGGTGAAGTTGTCTTCCATGGGGGCAAAGTTCCTGTGTCGATTGTCTGGCCAGCAAAGAGGCTTTGACTTCTTGGAGCGGGGTTCACTTGGATCGTTCCGGACCTACTTCTTGGTAGGCCTCTGTATGCCTCCCTCCTCGTGGAGTCGGCTTTGTCGTTGTCATGCTCCGAACCCGATATTAAATCCAGGGGTGGCAACCTGCTGCATGCCTAGCATGCAAGGCATCCTGTAGCAATCCAATTTATACAAGGAAGGATAATACTCTATGTCATTCAAAGTCAATAACCTTAATACAAGTCATACTCATAAGTTTGGGCTTCATGCCCATAATACATAAATCAATGAGGTTACAATAAAATGTTGGATCTAAATTATTCTGATATGTGCTCCAACTACCCCATATCCCTTTTTCGGTCCTGTGGCTCTGAAAAACATTGTGAGATTTAAATGAGCTCACAATATAATCATTTTAGATTTTTAGCAAAGCAGATTTTCATATGTAAAAACACATGTCAAGCTTTCAAATATCAAATACATTTTACCGTGTTATCAAGACATGCATATCATATGCTCAAAGTAATTTTGGAAGCTATTTCCATATAGCATTTCAAAATACAATTTCAAATCAAAACCACTGTACCACTATAAATACAATGTAAATTCTATTTTACACCAATGTCTCATAGTCATACGCTATGTCCACATAAATAGAACACCCCTCGGGTGTGTCCTCCACATATTCGCCCTATGGAAATGGATCGCGATAAGTCAGTCATATAGCATATCATGCTGTATTTTGTCACAGCACATCTTAAGAATGTGTGTCCTCCATATTCATCTTGTGGAGGGTGGGTCTCATTTAACCGGAGTCATGTAGCATGTCATGCTATATCCTATCACAGCACACTTAAGGATGTGTGTCCTCCACATATTCGTCCTATGGAGGGTGGGTCCCATTTAACCGAAGTCATATAATATATCATGTCATATCATGTCATGTCATAGTGGACTGTGGTGACACATAATAGCATATTCAAAAAAATATCATTTTCATATCACGTTTGCAAAATAGTATGTATTATTGCCAAAGCATAATGACATCTTTCAGTATCAAATCTATTTTCTCATTTTCAAATAATATACTATATATCAATATAACATCCATAATTTCTATACCTTAATAAATCATGAAAATCATGATAAATGGCTTATTTACTCATAAAAATCATGATAAATGACTTACTTACCTCTTGACACTAATCCAAAAGTGTAAATCATCTATTTGGGCACCTGAGTACCTACAGCATCAATTTTTCAGTTTTAATCTCCAAAATCAGCATATGAAAATGACTTCTAAACTCTATCCAGTTTAATCCTATGGCCAAATTGGGGCTTAGATATCTCCCAATATATTAGCCCAAATGAGAAAATAAAAATATTCCAAGAAACTAGGATCAACATTGATCCAAGTCGTATCCTCTTTTTATTGGGCCTGACCCAATTTAGGGCCCAAAAAATCAGCCCAATAGGGCTAATTGAGTGGGGCTGAACCTAGGCCCAACTCCTTTTCTTCACCCCCCCGCCCCTTGTTTTTCTTCTTTCTCCTTGGCAATGGTAAGGATAGCCGGGGGAGGCCGACCAAACCCCACTAGATGCCTTCCCGGCACCGGTGGAGAACATCTTTTGTGGCTCAGGTCCGGCGAGCCAGCGGGCACACCGTTGGGCCCGAACCAAGCTGCGGACCGGCTTGCTTTCGCAGCGAAGGAGGGCTGCCCAGCGGCCCTCCATCGCTTCACTCCGACCGCCTCGAGCGATTGGACATTCCTCCACCTCTCCCTCTTTGGCCGCCTCGAGCGGCCGGGTACTTCACGGTTGGTTCAATCATGGGAGGAGCAGTCAAACACTGCTCCTCTTGATCTCCCTCCCTGCCTCTCTATTTCTCTCTCATTCTCTCTCTCTCTCTCATTGAGGTAGTGGAGGGGATGGGCTTACCTAGCCAATGCAGGGGTAGGGGTGTAATCGAGCCGAGTCGAGTCAACACAGTGCCAAGCTTGAGCTCGACTCGACTCTTAAATTTGAAGCTCGAAACTCGACTCGAGCTCGATCGAGTTTTTTATTTAGAGCTCAAGCTCGAGCTCGATAAAATACTCGATGTACTCGAGCTTGACTCGACTCGACTCGACTCGAATTTCTATATAAAAATTTAAAAAATAATTTTTAATTAAAATAAAATATTTTTTAAATTTAAGAATAAAAAATAAGGGTAAAATAGTAAAATTACATAAGCTCGATCAAGCTCGTGAGCTTTCGAGCTGAGTATTTTAATACTCGAGCTCGACTCGATAATATACTCGAGTAGCTCGAGCTCGAGCTCGACTCGATAAGCAGCGAGTCAATTTCGAGTATTTTTTGAGTCGATTTCGAGCTACTTGCGAGTTGTCTCAACTCAGTTATACCCCTACGCAGGGGAAGTGGAGAGCATATAGCATGGTGGAGAGGGGGGGTTCTTCCCCCCCCCCCCCCCCCCCCCCAATTTATAGTGGCAAGGAGAGGACCAGTGATAAACGCATAAATAATTATCATTAAACCTTTTAATTAATAATTTAAAGTATTATTATTATTTAATATTTTAATATTTTATATAATATTTAGGAAAAACCTTATCAATTTAAATAGTTTAATTTTAGAAATTTAATGACATAAACGACACTCAAATCGGACTTAAAACGAGCTTGAATTAATTTTATAAAGATTTAGCACGAATTTTAAAGCAACATCGGCAAACCCAGTGCCGACTTCATCGTCTTCTCAATAGAAACTTTCTTACTCTCACCGATTCTTTCTCTTATTCAAATCTAATCTTTCCTCCACCAATTAAGGAATAAATTGGATAGAAAGTTATCAAATTGGTAGAATTAAATTTATCTTGAAGGAATTTGATTTTATTCATGATTTCTCTGGAATTTTCTCCACGCCATTTGTTGCTTCTGCATCCTCTATTTTGGCAACCGTTGCTTCACCGCGTCTAGGCCGTGTCCGGGCTTCTATAAATAGCAGCAGGGAGGCTTCGTTTGGGGAGGAGAAGTCCGTGGAGGTGCTGCATCCGTGAGATCCGTTAAGAGCCGTTCGTGGAGTCCTCTGTTCATGGGTGGTTTCTTGGAGTCCTCTATTCGTGAGCAAAATTCGTGGAATCTCAGCAGCGGTCGTTCGTGAATCCGGAGAGGAGTCCGTAGATTTCGTGGATGCTCTGCTCGTGCCTTGGAGGAGGATCCGCTTGTGCATCCGCTCGTCCTCTGTTCCGTTCGTGGATCAACGGAGTCCTGTGCGTGCCTTCAGTTTCATCCGTGGCTTTGAAGGAGCTATGTTCCCATGATGAGTTCGTGATTCGGGAGGCACATGCAGAGGAGGAGAAAGTCTTCATCACCGGTTCAGCCCGATTTGATTTAGGAGAATTTATTACTTTTTGTTGCCTTCTTAATGTTAGCAAATAAAACTCTTCTATGCACTCTTAGATGTTATTAAAATAAAATTTCTATTTATGTTTAATTATTATTAAATTTTATTTAAGTGAAAATAATTTAGACTGATCTATTCTTAAAAGGGATGGGCCGTGATCTATGGGTACGGGCCGTGCTCTTATAAGATAGACCATATTAATTATTTTGCACTACTAATTATCTATTTAGTTAAATTTATAAATTTATTTCAAGATAATCGCTAAGTCCCTGTGGAATCGATCCCTTACTCTCACTATTCTAATAGTGAAATTAAGGTGTTTTAATCATTGCGCTACGACACGCATCAGATTTTTGGCCGTTGCCGGGGACTTAAGTGTGTTATTTTGAAAAAAAAAATTATAAAATTAAAAAATATAAAAATATAAAAAAATAGATTAATTTTCTCTTAATTTTTGAATAGTTATTGTCTCTTTATTTTATTTCCTTAATTGTTAGAATTGCATATTTTCTTTTTAACATAAAAAAAATTATTACTTTCCTTTTGCCACAAATCCAATTTTAACCTAATCAAATTTTCCTTTTAATTAACTTACCTAAAAAAAACCTGAAAGAAAACCCTAAGACACCTTCCATAAAATATAATTAATTTAAGGAAACAAAAAAAAAAATTATAAAAATAAAATAAAATATATAAAAAAATAATTATTTTATTTCTATGCTTAGATTGACTTAGGTGGATTTATTTTCTGCAAAACTTAAAATTCTTTCATTGACATCTCATAATTTATTAGGAAATTAGAAACCTAATCACAAAAAATAAAAAAAAGTAATTAGATTAATTTTGTTTGATAATTTCAAGAGCTGGTCTGATTGTTGCATAGCATTTTCATAATTAACTTTAAGGGCACAAACCCCTAATCAAGATAAGGTGGGGATTTCATCACCCTTCCTTAGCCCACAAACCACATCCTTCATTTTGCATTAACCCAAACCTTTAACTTTAAAATTAATTAGACGTCAGCCCCTAAGGAACTCGAGCTCAATAGGACAAGGCACCCAAAAGAGTTGGACCGGGTCGAGATTGACTGCTTAACTAGTGTCTAGAAAAGGAAAGGAAAGTGGTTACTTAATTGGTTCCGTTGCTTACTAGTAAGCAACGGGGGACCCCCACTGACCTTATCCTAACTGGCTAGTTGATCAGCTAATTTTTGACTTGAGGGCTCAAGGCGGTCTTGGAAGTTAGGAGCTGTCTAGATCTAGGGTAACCTAGAATAGAGAGTCTAATCTTTGTTAACTTGATTGCTAAGAATTATTAAACCCTAATTAAATTATTCATTTTAGTTCTAGGAATCTTTTAGGATATTTTCTTTAGAATCTTCTTCCTTTTTTCTATTAAAAAAAAAAAAAAAACTAATTATTGTTTGCTTTAGAGTCATTGGTAGGGTGTATGCTTGGTCGCCGATCGTTGCAACCCAACCTTATACCCTAGATCCTGAGATAGAAAGAACTATTAGAGCAAACAGACTCAGAATTATGGATCCTAATAACGAAAATAATCAACCACGATAGTTAAAAGAGTATTTCACTCCTTCAAGGTATACCTACTCTCCCTGCATTCAAGTGCCTCCAGTAGAGGCTGTCCAATATGAAATTAAGTCAAGTGTAATCCAAATGTTACCATCTTTCTATGGACTTACAAATGAGGATCCCTACAAACACTTAGATGAATTCTTGAAATTTGCTCAACTGTCAAGATTCAAAATTTCTCTGATGATGCACTTAGGCTTAAGTTATTCCCTTTTTCCCTAAAAGATAAAGCCAAGTATTGGTTAAATTCATTAGACACTTATAATTTCAACTTGGGATCATCTTCAGAGAGAATTTCTTAAGAAATATTTTCCTATAGGAAAAAAAATCAAATTAGAAAAGCCATAACAAGTTTTTCCCAGACAGATGGAGAAATTTCATGAGACATGGGAGAGATTCAAAGAACTGATTAGAAAATGTCCACATCATGCCATACCCAAATGGCAACTGGTTCAGTGCTTTTATGATGGATTATCAGAAAAGCATCGGCAAATGGTTGATGCTTCATGTGGTGGGACATTTATGTTAAAAAATGAACATGAAGCTTGGCAACTCTTTGAGACATTGAGTGAGAATTCATTACATCACATGTCAGTTGCTCGTCGAGACCCTCCCGTAGAACCTAAAAGAGGTGGAATATATGAAATAGGTCATTCTACAGATATCTATACTAAGGTAGATGAATTATCCCATAAACTTGACCGGATTCTACAAGTTGGAAACATCTCTTCCCCATCTACTCAATTACATGAGGTCTGCATAATTTGTTCGAGTCCAACCCATTCTATAGGTGAATGTCCAGCTGCATACCAATTTCCTGAACTTGTTCAAGAGCAAGCCCACCAAGCCCAAACCCGATTAGCTCCTAGAACAGGAAATGATCCATTTGCAAATACTTACAATCCTGGCTGGCGAAATCACCCAAATTTTTCTTGGAAACCTCAACCTGTACCAATTCATCGATCAGACCTAATATCAAGAAACCAATTTTAGAAGCATGCCATATTCACAATATCCAAACATCCCACAACCTCCACCGAATAATCATCCTACTTTTGAAGACAAAGTGTTACAAGCATTGAAAGGGCTAGAAATGAATACTCAAATCCTTCACTCCCACACACAATCTATTGCAAAACTAGAAACTCAGATAGGTCAATTAGCCACAGCATTCAGTAGAAGGGAGGAGGGTAAGTTACCTAGTCAGCCTATCGATAACCCGAAAGGACAATTCATGGCTGAAGGTTCCAATAGTCCTGACAAATTCCCAGAACATGCTAAATCAGTCATGACTCTCAGAAGTGGAAAACATTGAACCCACCTGAACCAACCCAGAAATTAGAAGTGGCTAAACCAGAAAGAGAAGAAATGAAGAAGAAAAGGAATTCAATGATCAAGCAATCATACCTAAAGCCCCATTCCCTAGTGCTTTAGAATCTCCTTTGCCTTCAGATAAGAAGAATATAAAATGAATGAGATGCTTGAGTTATTTAAGCAAGTCCAAATAAACTTACCTCTTCTCGATGCTATCAAGCAAGTTCCGGCTTATGCCAAATTTTTGAAGGATCTATGCACACAAAAACGGAAAGCCAAGACACAAATACCAAAAAAGATCCATTTGACTGAGCAAGTCAGCTCAGTTGTTCAGCAAATAACCCCACCCAAACTAAAAGATCCTGGTACCCCGATTATATCATGTGTCATAGGAAACTTCACAATCAAGAAAGCATTATTAGATTTGGGTGCGAGTGTAAACCTTCTCCCAAGTTCAGTGTATGAATTATTCGGATTTGGAGAGTTGAAACCCACTACAGTAACACTACATTGGCAGATAGATCAGTCAAAGAACCTCGTGGAATATTGAAAGATGTATTAGTAAAGGTGGATGAATTCTATTTTCCTATCGACTTCTTGTGTTAGATATGGAATCTAGCGGTAATCTAACCAAATTCCCATCATCCTTGAATGACCTTTTCTAGCTACCGCTAATGCATGTATAAATTGTAGAACAGGTGTGATGGATGTATCTTTTGGAAACAAGAAGATGAGATTAAATATTTTTAATGCTTCCCAAGGACCACCTGTGTATGATTTAAATAAAGTGTAGAAAATTCCAAAGTTTGCTTGATTGGATCCTTTACAAACATGTCTTACACATTTTGGAATAGATGACTTTGATATTGATGAGTACACCAAAGAGATAAACATGTTATTAGAACCACCTAAGTTCGACACCATCCCTCCTTGGACTATAAAATATGAACCACTTCAACTAAACCAAGCCCTTTAATACCATCCTTGGAAGAACCACCCCAACTAGAGTTGAAACCTCTTCCATATGACTTAAAATATTCATTCCTTGGACCCAATGACACCCTTCTAGTAATCATTGCATCTACCCTAACCTCTGAGCAGGAAGATAAATTGGTAGATGTACTTAAAGAATAAAGAGGCAATTGGATGGACAATAGCTGATCTTAAGGGATTGACCCTTCCGTTTGCATGCACCACATTCATAGTGAAATTGAAGCCAAACCACATAGAGACATGCAACGAAGGCTAAATCCAAACATGAGGGATGTTGTTAAGAAAGAAGTAGTAAAATGGCTTGATGCTGGTATCATTTATCCAATTTCAGATAGTCAATGGGTCAGTCCAATCCAAGTAGTACCTAAAAAATCGGGTATTACTGTGATTAAAAATGAAAAGGAATCAATTCTACTCGTACATCAACTAGTTGGAGAGTGTGTATAGATTATCGAAAGTTGAATGCCGTGACTAGGAAAGACCATTTTCCTTTGCCTTTTATCGATCAAATTCTAGAACGGCTAGCGGGACAAAGTTTTTTTTATTTCTTAGATGGATATTCAGGATACAATCAAGTCCCAGTATTTCCTGCAGATAAGAAAAGACCACCTTCACCTGTCCCTTTGGAACATTTGCCTTTAGATGCATGTCGTTTGGTCTTTGTAATGCACCAGCCACTTTTCAACGATGTATGTTGGCCATATTTTCTGATATGATTGGTCAATTTTTGGAAGTATTTATGGATGATTTTTTAGTTTTTTGGTGTCATTTGATAGCTGTCGAGAACTTGACTAAGGTACTGAAACGATGTATGGAAATGAATTTAATCCTAAGTTGGGAGAAGAGCCATTTTATGGTTCGTGAGGGAATTGTGCTCGGACACATTGTTTCAGAGCGAGGTATTGAGGTTGATAAAGCCAAGGTTGAATTGATCTCAAATCTACCACCCCCAACCTTAGTTAAATAAGTACGATCTTTCCTTGGTCATGCTGGTTTTTATAGACGCTTCATCAAAGATTTCAGTAAAATTTCTCGATATTGTGTAATTTGTTGACTAAAGATAGTTCTTTTAATTTTGATGAAGATTGTCTAACAGCCTATAACATCCTTCGAACTGCTTTGACCACTGCACCAATTATCAAGCCCCCAGATTGGACCATACCTTCAAATTATGTGTGATGCTTCTGATTATGCTATAGGGGCAGTTCTAGGACAAAAACTCAATCGAGAACCCCATGTAATTTATTATGCTAGCAAAACTCTTTCAATGCACAAATGAACTATACTACCCTGAAAAAGAATTACTAGCAGTTGTGTTTGCCCTAGAAAAGTTTAGATCATATTGTTAGGATCTAAGGTTTTAGTTTATTCAGATCATGCAGTTGAGGCATCTTATATCAAAAAAGGATACAAAACCCAGACTAATTAGATGGACCCTTCTACTACAAGAATTTGATCTAGAAATCTTAGATAAGAAGGGTTTGAAAATATGGTACAGATCATATCTCTAGGATCTCAGTGGAATACAATAAAGAAATAATCAGAGATAAGTTCCCTGATGAGCAATTGTTTTCAATTTCCCATAGCAGTCTTCCCTGGTTTGCCCATATTGTGAATTATTTGGCAACAGGAAAAGTACCTTCCACTGGACAAAACAAGAAAAAGATAGATTTTTCTCACAAGTCAAATATTACTTTTGGGAAGACCCTGAATTATTTAAGTACTGTTCAGATCAGGTGATTAGGCGATGTGTTCCCGAGAGTGAATTCAAAAGTATACTTAACTTCTGTCATTCTCTTGCCTATGGAGGACATTTTAGTGGAAAGAAAACTGCAGCAAAGGTACTGCAAAGTGGGTTTTATTGGCCAACTCTTTTTAAAGATGCACATGAATTTGGCCGTAATTGTCTCCAATGTCAACAAATAGAAAATATTTCTCGAAAAGACATGATGCCCCTAAACCCTATTTGGTTGTAAAATTTTTGATGTATGGGTATTGATTTTATGGGCCCATTTCCTTCCTCTTTTGGATTTGAATACATTCTAGTGGCAGTTGATTATGTGTCAAAATGGATTGAAGCCAGGGCAACTCGAACCAATGACCATAAAGTTGTAATCAAGTTTGTTCAACATAATATCCTTAGTCGTTTTGGATGCCCAAGGGCTATAATTAGTGATGGGGGTACACATTTCACGAATAGACACTTCGAAGGATTAATGAACAAATATGGAATTACTCATAAGGTAGCTACACCTTATCATCCCCAAACTAGTGGCCAAGTTAAAATATCAAATAGAGAAATTAAACATATCCTTGAAAAAACGGTGAGACCTGATAGGAAAGATTGGTCAGAACGTTTGGATGATGCATTATGGGCTTATCGTACTGCATTTAAAACTCCCATAGGAATGTCTCCTTACATGCTCGTATTTGGAAAAGCCTGTTATTTACCTGTAGAATTAGAACACCGTGCATTTTGGGCCATCAAGCAATTTAATTATGATATGAAAAATGCAGGTGTCAATAGGAAACTTCAATTGAATGAGTTAGAAGAGCTACGAAATGATGCATATGAAAGCTCAAAATTTTATAAAGAATGAACCAAAGCATATCATGACAAATTTATTAGTAGAAAAATCTTTGAACCAAATCAAAAAGTATGGCTTTACAATTCAAGATTACACCTTTTCCCTGGAAAACTTCGTTCATGATGGAATGGACCTTTTATAGTAACTCAAGTATTTCCCATGGAGCTGTAGAGCTTAAAGACCCCAAGCATGGAAATACATTCAAAGTAAATGGCCAACGTTTGAAACCATATATAGAAGAAATTAATGATGGAGAAATTGTTGAATCAATTGATCTTGTGAACCCAACATTATCATAATAAGTAGCACAGTCTGGCTGAAGACTTTAAACTTAGCGCTTGGGAGGCAACCCAGTTTATTAGTTATTTTAACTTTATGTTCTTTTAGTATGACCAGAGAAGAGCAATAGAAGCAAGATGGCAACAATGAAACATTCAACCTTCAAATACTCTACCAGGTAGTATCTTTCCTTGAAATTAATTTTTCTTCCATTAGGGACAATGGAAATTAAGTTGGGGGGGAGGAAAAAGAATAAGTAAATCCTGGAGTGAAACTATAATCAGATGTGTATACCAAATTCTGTCTCGATTTAAAGTTAATCAAGTAGTCTATTAATGAATTAATTGTTAGATTATTTTTGAGATACTGAGGAATAAATTATTAAGAAAACCTAATACAAGGTAAGGTTTAGCCTAGAAAAATTTTTAGAATAATTTCAGACCCTCCTTACCACTATCTTAATTGTATAATCTACTTAATAAGGGTATGGGTGAAAATGTCATTCAAAAAAAAAAAACTCTCTTAAAGTTAATAAATTAGGTTCTTAGCATTTTTCACTAAGTAACCGGGCCCCGTCACCTAAGAAAGTGATGTTGTTCGCGTAAAAAGGTGAGAATGTAAAAGAACCTAAGTAGAGTCAGTCCTACCTAAAACCTTTTTGACTTGAGTAAGTAAGTCCGAGGGGTGTTTTACACCTAATTCCCTAAAACCAATTGGTTTGGGAGCCATTGGCCTAAAGTTCGCTACAAGGGTTAATTAGAAAGCAAGGGGATAGGACATTGCACTGACTTTACACAAGGAACCAAATTACAAAAGACATTACACCCAACCCAAATTAAGTTAGAAGACTTAATTAGAGAAGTAAAAGTTGGTGAAGGAAGACTTCTATAAATTTTTATGGACTACACTTTATCACTAAATGGGTAAGCTTAATAATCCGATGAAGTACCTCCCTTATGATCTAACCAGAAATTTTAAGAACTATAAGATAACTATCAATTCTTGGACTAGCTTGGTACATATTTCTAAATTTTCTTATTTGCTCGAGGACGAGTAAGATTCAAGTTGGGGGGAGTGATAAACACATAAATAATTATCATTAAACCTATTAATTAATAATTTAAAGTACCTATTATTATTTAATATTTTAATATTTTATATAATATTTTAAAAAACCTTATCAATTTAAAGAGCTTGATTTTAGAATTTAATGATGCAAACGCACTCGAATCGAACTAAAATGTGCTCGGAATTAATTTTATAAGATTTAGCATGAATTTTAAAGCAACATTGGCAAACCCAGTGCCGACTTCATCGTCTTCGCAACAGAAACTTCCTTATCTCTCACCGATTCTTTCTCCTATTCAAATCTAATCTTTTACTCTACCAATTAAGGAATAAATTGGATAGGAAGTTATCAAATTGGTAGAATTAAATTCATCTTGAAGGAATTTTGATTTTATTCACGATTTCTCTGGGATTTTCTCCGTGCCGTTTGTTGCTTCTCCGCGTCCTTTGTTTTGGTAACAGTTGCTTCACCACATCTAGGCCGTGTCCGGGCTTATATAAATAGTAGCAGGGAGGCTTAGTTTGGGGAGGAGAAATCCGTGGAGGCGCTGCATCCGTGAGATCCGTCAAGAGCCGTTCATGGAGTCCTCTGTTCATGGGCGGTTTCTTGGAGTCCTCTGTTCGTGAGCAGACGTTCGTGGAATCTCTACAGGCGGCCGTTCGTGAATCCGGAGAGGAGTCCATGGATTTCATGGATGCTCTATTTGTGCCTTGGAGGAGGATCCGCTCATGCATCTGCTCATCCTCTGTTCCGTTTGTGGATCAACGGAGTCCTGTGCGTGCCTTCTGTTCCATCCGTGGCTTTGAAGGAGCTCTGTTCCCATGATGAGTTGTGATTCGAGAGGCACATGCAGAGGAGGGAGAAAGTCTTCATCACTGGTTCAGCCCGGTTTGATTTAGGAGAATTTATTTCTTTTTGTTGCCTTCTTAATGTTAGCAAAAAAAACTCTTCTATGCACTCTTGGATGTCATTAAAATAAAATTTCTATTTATGTTTAATTATTATTAAATTTTATTTAAGTAAAAATAATTTAGACTGATCTATTCTTAAAAGGGACGGGCCGTGATCTACGGGTACGGGCAATGCTCTTATAAGATAGACCATATCTTAATTATTTTGCACTACTAATTATCTATTTAGTTAAATTTATAAATTTATTTCAAATCATCGCTAGAGTCCCTATGGAATCGATCCCTTACTCTCACTATTCTAATAGTGAAATTAAGGTGTTTTAATCGTTGCGCTATGACACGCATCACCAGCCCCCCCTGTGCTCATGTGAAGAGGGGAGCCGACGCGCCCTCCTTCTTTGACCGACGAAAGCCGCCCACATTTTGCACGCGGGTGGCACCGCAGGGAAACAGGGGTTTCACATCCTCTCCTTTTAAAAATTTCAGCTTCAAAATTGATGCATCTTAGTTAACATTTAAAATCCAAAGTTTTTTTCATAAGATTAATCATCTTTTCATTCAAACAAGATAGACATTAATCTTTTTCATTTACCTATGCTAAGTTACAACCAAATGAGGATATTTCTATTGGAAATTGTATCCTAAAGCTAATCATTTGATGATTGTGCTAATGTAATTACATATAAATTGATATTAATAAAAGTTATTTGGTAGTTTATTCATTACAAGAACATCTTCTTAAAACTCCTAATAGTAATGAAGCCCTCAGGATCTTCCTTCATGATAAAGGAGGATTTATCTTTGAAGGTTCTCAAAAGAGTTCGCGACCAAATGATATACTATGAAAGGGCCATAGTACTATCAATAATAGGGCATTGTATATCATATTTGTTGGTTGTTCTCTTAACCAAGGAGTATAGAGACACTGATATGACATACAGGTAAAAGTGTAGGAGTACATTTCACCGAACGTGACTCATTTTCGGATACTCTGCTATCAAGAGTTAATCCGAGAAGATATGGGTATAAGTATCCTTTAGACCTGAAGATCATAACCGGTGACTTGCAAGCATCTCATTGTACTTAGGTGCCGGACCATCTGGATTTCTAATCCAGCTATGAAAGGTTACTGGGTGCAGTCAGTACTTATGGTAGTCAGTTGTGGATCAAGATGGAATTTGACCTATCTTGTTAAAAGGAGAAATGCTTGTGTTTCAATTTAGAAAGACCTTGGCCAAGGCACTTCATGTGAAAGTCACATGATCACTAAAGTTGAAATCACTTTATGGATCTGCTGTTTAGAGTTGACAGGCTCTTAAGCCATCCTTAGTACTTGTGGTCAAAAGGATGAATTATACGGTAACTATTTCTTAGGGTTCTTGGAGTTTGCTCGATAACTCTTTGACCTATCCGGATGTTGGGTTCCATTGCTAGATAGCACATTGATTAGTACAGAAAGTTGTTCCTATGCTACCGGCTTAGGTTCTATCCTAGAGAGTCACATGCATAGAAGTTCCTAGGATGATCTATTTGCTGATCAACAATCGAGAATCATATATGATTTAATTAATCAATTTGATTGATTGAATTATCTCAATTGGGTTAAGTACAAGCGAATAAGATTCAATTTGGTTTAAGTCTATTAGAAGGACTAATCAATTTAAATATTGATTTCAAATTAGACTTGATTGGATTTAAATAGATTCAGGACTAGCCAAATTTGATTTGGGCTAGGACCATGATCTATGTAGGTTCAATCCAATAAATTTAAATTAGATTAAACCAAAACCCAAACCCAAACCCCCATGTGTGAAAAGAGTTTTCTCACATAAGGATCTCACATGATGAGATGGCTGAAATCTCATCTCATGAGAGATTAAATTCTCATGTAGAATTTAATGTATAACATTAATATTCTCCAAAGGGTTTCGTTGGAATTCTAAGTGTTAAAATTTATATACCTCTTTGAATTAACCAACGATGGAATTCTAAGTGTTAGAATTCACATCTCTTTCGTTTTCACCAAACGTTTGAATTAACCAAATGCTGCATCTCTTTGTTTTCATCTTACGACAGAATTCTAAGTGTTAGAATTCAATGGGCTAAAGGCTACATTGAGCCTAAATTAGAGGACATTCTTCACCAGATAATCGAAAAAAAAACAATGAAATGTTATGGATTGAATTTCTAAAGAGTTAGAATAGAAAATCCTGGTGTGATTCTGGTGTTAGCAAAGATTGGTGGATCTTGGAAGAAGATTCAAGTGGGAGGATTAAAGATCAACAAAGTTATTTTTCTGTGAGCTAGCACTCCCGGGAATCTGATCATTCGGGGCTTCGCATGGATGATACTAGAGGCCGGACGATTGAACGGCTGCAGAGCACAAAGGATTTGCCTACTGTTCTTAAGGTAAGTGATTTGATCCCTAGATCTTAAGACAGGCTTCACGATAAGTAGTATGACTTCTCATCGTGAAGATCAGATATGATCTGATTATTTAATTTATATGCATAATTTAGATCAAACGATCCTATATTATAAGGCAAAGATATGATCTTGATGCATGTTAGATAGATTAATATGTAATCTTTAAGTTTTGGCATTGATAATAGTTATCAAATTTTAAAATATGCATGCCTTGGAAATTGTTTCTCCCTTTAATTTCTTTTTCTTTTTTTTCCTCAAGCTCCCAAATAGCATCCCTTTCAGAATGGTTACTCCACTGAACCTTGACATAGGGAATGCTACATTGTCTTAAAAATTGATCGTTTGGTTATGGGTCCTCTACGCTTCCACTGCGCAACTCTGATCAAAATCTCAATTGGCCCAATGCATCGTGAACTTAATTTACTTCTAAGCCCAAGTCTTATCATATCTTTGGTTGGTGAAACTTCCAAATGATGACCAACTTGAAATTTCAAATCCCTCCTCCTAACATCAACATACACATTTCTGTTAAATCTGAGCTGAGTAAGGCTGCTTCTTAATTATCTGTACTTTTCATAGTTGCTAAATCAACTTAGGATCCAATAATTCTCTCTTTAACTGAATCCCAACATGAAGGACATCTACAACTCATATTGTAAAAAAGCTCAAATGGGTCCATTAGTATTGGCTCAGTAACCTTTATAAGAAGTAATTTTACTGAGGATAAGATGCTATCTCAAGCACCTCCTAAATCCATCACCCAAGCTAGCAACATTTCCTCTAAAATTTAAATGGCTCTTTCAACATATCTGCCAAGCCTTACAAAATTCCTCCATTGGAAAAATGAGTCTAATGGATTCAAACTCAATTTAATCATTTACCATTGCACCATATATAAGATAATCATCTTCAAGTGCTCTACAACTTCTGAATATGTCATTAATCATTATAACACTTATTTTTAATTTTTGATTAAATCATCATAACATACTTGGTTTCACTCTTGAATACTTTAAGCTAACATCAATGAGCATGAGGTAATAACTCAGACATCTTCCATAATTATCATAATTAACTAATTTAATTCCTTTGAATATCTCAAAGTGACCTCACTGATGGCTTATAAGGTCTATAGAGATTGAAGATGTGCTTACCACCCAAAATTATAGTAATCTCTCTTTGATTTGAAAGTGATATTAGATGTATCCTCAGCTATAATTCATAATTGATCAAAAATAAAATTATCTTCCTTCTTTTTCCTTGAAAAAATTCAAGCCAATTATGGCTGATTAACAATTTATCCATCCTGGGTAAAAATATACCTACCTAGAACCACGAAGAGAGGCATGGTAAGTAGGCATGATAGATTAGTGTTTTACCATCTTGATTTAGGAATCTAATAACAGATGAAATTCTTTATTAGTGAAATTTATCTTATTCTTATCACTGCTAAGAATCTTTCACTTTCTACCCTCAAAACATTTGAATATTCGTAACCAAAATCAATCCCAATGATTCGCAGGGTCTACATGAACATTAATTGTCTCAAAACTCAAGATCTTATTCTTCCTAAATAATCCATCATGACACTATGTAGTCAACCATTTCAATAATATCAGTATCAATCATCTCCATAACTAGCAGATCAACTCATAATTTCAAATTTAGATTTAATAGTCAAAATTCAGATGTCTACTTAATCAAAATATAAAATGCCGATGTGGCCTTAGTCATATTTATCAATCAATTGCACTTCTAACTACTGCATTTACTCCCATATGAATGTAATATTCCTAAAGAAATACTTAATCAATAGGTGGACCTGTTACCATGGAGTTAGAGATGGAAACATCATATTGTGTGAGATTGAAAACCCTTCCTTGGGTCTTAGGTTGCTGTTGTTGACTCCTACCCTGATCTGAATGACGCAACCGATCCTGTCGGAGGGAACAAGTGGCCATCTTATGATCCACCTTCCCACATATGAAGCAGGCACTAATTGTCCCATGGCACTATCTGCCCGAGTGGGAGTTTCCGCAGTGAGGGCAATGAGTCTCCTCACCCTTGTGTCTTAAGGGGCCAAATATGCATCTTTCTTTCTTGGCCTGCCCCAAAGATTGGCCCGAAGAAGACCCCTTCCTCTTCCTTTTTAGCTCCCACTCCCTCTAGTTCTATTCTTGTCTCTTTTGATCACCAGGGCTTTGCTCACACAGCACAATATGTGGAGAGTCCAAATGCATTGATTGCTTGCCTCAGTCTGGGCCGCAGTCCTTCGGTGAACTTAGTAATTTTGGCTCTCTCAGTGATCACTATTTTTGAAGCAAATCGGGCTAGCCTAGTGAACTCGGCTTCATACTGGGCCACAGAGAGATTCTTCTGCTCCAGTTCAAGAAACTCAGATTCCATCTATCTTTGCACACTACCGAAAAAGTATTTGTTGAAAAAGGCCTCCGTGAACTCCCTCCAGAAAATAGGCCATCCACCCAATCATTGCTCCATATGTAACCACCAATTATATGCCTCCCTTTTAAAGAAGGTAGGTGACAAATCTAATCCGCTCCTCCTCCTGACTACCATGGGCTGTGAAGGCCTTCTCATCTCCCTCATCCACCCCTCAACATCAATGCAGTTGGTGGATCCAGAGAAGGGAGCAAGGGCCAAGCCCTTAAACTCAGTAAAGCTTCGACCCCCTCCTTGCCAGAGTTGCAGTGGAGTGGGCTGGACTGGTGGTTCGGTTGGACTAGTAGAGTTTGCGGAGTAGGAGGGGCGAGCTGAGCAGGCATGACTTGCTGAATTTGTTGCTGCATGGCTTGCATAGCCTGCAACATTCCCGCAAGAGCCTAAAGCATCTGGGCTTAAAATTATGGTTGATCATTGCCAGCCAGATTAACGAAACCAGAGCCTCCAGAAGCTTGCTAGCCTCCTTGCTGGCCAGAGTCACTAGCTTGGAAGTTCCCAATAGGCTGCAGATTCCTAGTGCAACGTGGCATTTTTAACTCCTGCCAGGGTTAGGTTCTAGTCAACATCTTTATAAACCTTTAAATTTCAAGCTTTCAAAACATATTTGCTTAAAATTTTTCTTAAAGTTATTATCCTTCCTATGTTGTTCTAATGTTTGCTTAGTGTCAACATGTGTTTGTCCCTAAGGTCAAACCTAGGCTCTGATATCATAAAAGCTGTCATGCCCCGGACCCGATATGGAATCTAGTGGTGGCAACCCGCCGCATGACTGGCATGCAAGGCATCCTGTAGCAATCCAATTTATACAAGAAAGGATAATACTCTATGTCATTCAAAGTCAATAACCTTAATACAAGTCATACTCATAAGTTTTGGGCTTCATGCCCATAATACATAAATCAATGAGGTTACAACAAAATGTTGGATCTAAATTATTCTGATATGTGCTCCAACTACCCTATATCCCTTTTTTCGGTCCTGTGGCTCTAAAAATATTGTTAGATTTAAATGAGCTCACACTCAATAAGTAAGCCTACTGTAAATAATATAATCATTTTAGATTTTTAGCAAAGCAGATTTTCATATGTAAAAACACATGTCAAGCTTTCAAATATCAAATATATTTTACCGTGTTATCAAGACATGCATATCGTATGCTCAAAGTAATTTTGGAAACTATTTTCATATAGCATTTCAAAATATAATTTCAGATCAAAACCACTATACCACTGTAAATAGTATGTAAATTTTATTTTATACCAATGTCCCACGGTCATACACTATATTTACGTAAATAGAACACCCCTCGAGTATGTCCTCCACATATTCGTCCTATGAAGATGAATCCCGATAAACTGAGTCATATAGCATATCATGCTATATTCTGTCATAGCACATCCCAGGAATGTGTCCTCCACATATTCACCCTGTGGAGGGTGGGTCCTGTTTAATCGAAGTCATGTAGTATATCATGCTGTATCCTGTCATAGCACACTCATGGATGTGTATCCTTCACATATTCGCCCTATGGAGAGTGGGTCCCATTTAACCGGAGTCATATAATATATCATGTCATATCATAGTGGATCGTGGTGATACATAATAGCATATTCATAAAATATCATTTTCATGTCACGTTTGTAAAATAGTATGTATTATTGCCAAAAGCATAACGACAACTTTCACTATCAAATCTATTTTCTCATTTTCAAATAATATACTATATATCAATATAGCATCCATAATTTCTATACTTTAATAAATCATGAAAATCATGATAAATGGCTTATTTACTTATAAAAATCATGATAAATGACTTACTTACCTCCTGACACTAATCCAAAAGTGTAAATCATCTATTTGGGCACCTGTGTACCTACAGCATCAATTTTTCAGTTTTTAATCTCCAAAATCAGCATATGAAATTGACTTCTAAACTCTACCTAGTTTAATACTGGGGCCAACTTGGGACTTGAATATCTCCCAACATATAAGCCCAAATGAAAAATAAAAATACTTCAAGAAACTATGATCAATACTGATCCAAGTCATTTCCTTCTTTCATTGAGCCTGACCCAATTTGGGGCCCAAAAAATCAGCCCAATAGGGCTAATTGAATTGGGCCGAACCTAGGCCCAACTCCTCCCTTCTTTTCTTCCCCTCTATTTTTCTTCTTCCTCCTTGGCAATGGCAAGGCTAACCAAGGGAGGCCGGCCGGACCCCATCGAATGCCTTCTCGGCACCGGTGGAGGTCGCCGCTCGCGGTATACCCACCCAAGCCAGCGGATAACAGTGATAGAATCCCCCTCGATGATAAGACAACGAGCACCCAGAACACGGGTGGCACAGGAGATACCTGCTCAAGCCGCAAACAGCTCAGCCAGGGACAGATGAATCAAGAAGGCCGAACCTACTAGCCGCCAGCAACTCACCATAGGGCCCGCATATCACAAAAGCCGATCCCGTAGTTCTACCCCAAACACTTCCATCAAAATTATTTTTGATAAACCCTAGAGGTGGGGGCTCCCAAGAAATGAAGACCGTACGTTGGTGCGCTGCTAAGGCAGCATGGGAGCTCCAGAGGCCAAGGCTGTCAGAATCAAGATCTATATGATGGAGAGTGTATTCCGCTGCTAAGGATAGGGAGACCTAACGATCCTGAAGGAAGGAGCTATCTCATCAGTGAACACCAGCTGGTTTTAAGATAACCAAATCTGGTTAGCAATATAAGCCCTCGTAGTAACCTTCTAGTGGATACCTCGCTCCAAGTCCCTCCTGATCAACCCCAAAAAAGAGATTCGGGGAGAAGAAGTACCAACGTCCCATGCAGGGCTGGTCACTAGAAATCTGCCGTATCTGTTTGGCTCTGGAACAGGTAAAAATAGCATGGTCAACCGACTCCTCAAGGCTACATAACGGACAAGTGGTCTGGATGCTCAACCCATGCCAAAAGAGAAGGGAACAGGTGGGAAGACAGTTCCAAGCCAGCTTTCAGAAAAAAAGCCGAACCCTAGGGTGAATAGGGAGATGCCAAATCCATGCCACATCCGTATACTGCTGAGGCTGTGGCCTATAAATCCTCAAGAGGTCTCTAATAGGAGCTCGAGACAGACAAGATCTCTTCTAAATCCTAACATCAGAGGTATGACTCAGAATAAGAGGAATGGATAGAATGCGATGATAGAGGTCATCCCCGAAAAGAGTGGATAATAGAGGGGTTGCCAAGTTGAATGGACCTGGGAGATTAAGTCAGAGACTCTCATTCCACTAGGGATGGTAGTGCTGACAAAGGTAGGCCATCGAGACAGGGAAGGTCTACAATCCACGTATCCCGAACCATATCCATCGAGTCACCATCACCAATCATCCACGAGATGCTATTTAGAATATCTAGAGCATGCTGGCAAACCTCCTTCCAGAGGAAGGAACACCCTCGAGTAGGTAGAGCATCATCGAAAGAAATCCAATCTCCATACTTGGCATGCATGAAGGAGCTCCACATAGAGTATGGTTCAAGCAGAAACCGTGTGGCGTGACTAGCCAATAGACCTCCTTCTGAATAGTAAGGGACTGGATCCCCAATCCCCTCTCAGAGATTGAAAGACAGACAGTATCCCAAGACACAAGATGAATACCATATCTATCATAGAGGCCCATAAAAGTCCCTAAAATATCTCTCAATCCTCCACAAGCAAGTCAATAGAATAGCCGCATTAGATAACAAATAGAGAGGAAGAGACGAAAGCATATATCTACCTCAGTAAAGCTTTGATATATATACAAGACATTGAGGGTGCTAGTGCGATTATTGGAGATGTAGGATTTGTGGGGATTCATCAAAATATCCTGATTTCATGTCATTATGATTATTGATTAAATATTATACAAAATCGATAAGATTAAACTTTCAAAAATATATATATTATTGACAATAAATTTACTTTATTCTTAATTATAATATATAATTAAAAATTTATAGTAGGAGAGAGATATGAATATAGATGTCAAAAGAGAATTGAATGGCTCATGAATAGAACAGGCAAGCAACGTACGCTATAAAATTAAATTGAACACTCATAATAATAATAATAGTAATAATAATAATAATAATAATAATAATAATAAGTGTTATCCGTTGAAACATTCGGGAAAATAAATAGGATAAATCTATAAAATTAAATGCCTCGGAAAGTAGGAATAATCCAGAGAGATATACCGAAATTTAATTCTGACTCTCGAATCGAACCTTCAAGAACCTAGGCGTTAAATGCTGGACCCTCTATAAAAGTGGACGGGAGGGGTCCCAGGTTTATGAGCCGTCGCTTCTTGACCTTCTTCGTTCTATTCGCTACCATAGTTTCCTTTTCGATATCATCAGAGCCTTTCCTTTGGGGCTTCCTTCACCGCCTTTGGGGCTTCCTTCAACGCGTTTGCTATTTCGAAGTTGAGCGACGACCAATGAGGAAACGGAGGCGGTGGGGACATGATGTCCTCGTTGCGTTGCCTTTGCACCGTCCGATACCATCCATACCTAAATGCCTTGTGGAAGGGTGGTGGCAGTGGTAGGCGCAAGGCCTGCTGCTGTGCTTCGATCGTCTCATGGAATCCAGGGAATGAATCTTTCCACCTCTTTGGTTTTGGATGTGGCGGTGAGGCTGCTGTGCTTCGGTCCTCCCATGGAATCCCAAAGGAAGAAGGGACAAAAAAGAGGAGGGACACGAAACAATTTTAGATCTTCGTAGTATGATCTGTTGAGCCCAAATATGTAACGTAAGCAGCTTTATAGTTGAACCCAAAAGCATCTATATATGTAACGTAAGCTATATAGTTGATGAAATTGTAATGTATACTATTCAATTTTCGGTATCATTGTGATTTAATTAATTAAGCAACACAAGTGATTTCAGGGGTCTGTGCAATTTGTTATTTCTTTTTGGTTTTTATTGTTGCTGTAATGTTGTCATCGATTTATTGCTCTGTCATATATGTGAGGCTTAATTGGCCAATTTTTGGGCCGACTTAGATCAGATTTAAGGGACAGGACGAGCAAGCATTCAAACTAGCACAAGTCCACTTGCACAAAAAGATTGTACTTTAAGATTGGGCTTGATTTAAATTGGCCTGATTGGGTTAATATTCTTGTTCTCATTGGCCCAATACAATGCTTAGGCCAGCCTAGAAAGCCTTCTAAGAGTTTTCTAGATGATTCATAGAAATTTTCTTTAAACTTATCGGAATGAAAGTACATTGAGTGCAACCTAGCCTTTATTCTCCAGAAAAAGAAAAAATATATATATGAGTGCAATCTAACCTTTATTCTCCTATATATATATATATATATATATATATATATATATATATATATGCTATTGTTACAAAAAAATGTTAATAGAAATTATGAATATTATTTTTTTTTCATATTATTTTTGTTTTGTTTACTCAAGAAGTGAGGGTAAAATTTAAATAAAAGTACATATGTGAGGAGAGAGACTAACATGGTGTGCAATGAAGGTTCCAAGGTCTTTTGAGTTAGAAGGCTTCAACCCTTATATTAGAATTAGGGTTATTGAAAGTAATTATAATTAATAACAAATAAAAACCAGAGATTATCTCAATTAAAAGACATTACGTACCCATAATCTTGCATATTCTGATGTTGCCTATAAATAGAAATGTAAGCATTTATCATAAGATCTATCCATTATTTTCTTTAAAAAAAAGCATGTCTACATAAAAATAGCATAAATATAAGTGTAGTATTTAATTAGGATTTTGGTTCAGTGTTCTATAAAAAATGATGTGGGCTTTCTCCCCCTTTAATGCCATTTGTTCAATTCAATAAGAAAAAGCACGCACCGGCCATAGTGATTGGCGCAGGCCACATGCACGCGCATGCCAATGATAAAATTATTCTTTTCTACTTTGGCATGCGTGCGTGCATGCAACCCATGCCAATCGCCAAGAGCGATGCAGCTCTTGTTGCACCACCCTTTGTGATGCAAGACTTTTTCATTCAATAAAAGTGGTTTGGATATCATAGGGAGGCTAAGTACATATGAAAAATGCGACAATCAAGCAAATTGTAAAGGACAATAGAAATAGCATAGTCATAAAAAGACAAAAATGTCTTGGTACTTTTATAAAAAATAAAAGCTTCAATCCTATTTTGGTAGCCCAGTATGAATCTATGAGAAGAGATAAACACACTCAATCCCACCATTTGGCCATCTTGTGTTTTCTCCTCAGTATTAGCACTATGTCATTCTCTTTATGTGACCATTGTTAGCATGGTGACCAAGGTAGAAAAGATGATCACGAATTAGTGATGGCCTTGGAGGGTGGAAAAGCAATGAACAGGGTTGAAGATCAAGTCATATTATGCCTCTGCTTGAGTTCAGTCTCAATTTTTATCAAGCTTTAGATGAAGCTCAAACTCAAAATTTTTAGTAAAAACCAGAGATCCATGACTAATACGAGAACCAAAATGAGTATGACCTACTCTATATCACATAAGCCTCAAATAACTTCATAATCACATGTAATTAATATCAAACTAAGATACTGACATCCAAAATATATATTTATTAAAGGAATGTTTACACGACTATATACATTTACATATCCATAATAACCATAGAGTTAGATCACAAGTACTTATGAAGATCCTTGCAATAATAACAGTGGAGCTCTATATATACAAGCTAAGAGATATACAAAAGAAACATATTCAGCTTAGACAAAATAACCTAGAGGATGTAAGATACTGGATCTATCCAAGCTATAAGAATCTCCTTTAAGGAACATGACTCATCTACCAGATCAAGGGTTAGCTATAGAAAAAATATTGCAAAGAGTAAGATCTCACCTAGTGAACAGACAATATCACATATAACAAGTAAGGATAAGTATAACACCATTAACCAATTATATACATACATACATGACCTATAAAATTGTAAAGCATGAGATTATCCAATTATAATCACTGATGTGCCATATGCTATGAGCTATCCATAATAACCATCTCATAGGACTAGTAGTGCCAGAAACAAAAGTAAAGAAATAAACAATGCACATGCATATGTAAACACAAATACAAAAATAGTTGTGTTATTCGATGTCTGACAAAAGCTATCCGAAAAGCATAGACAATGGCTCAAAAGTCCATATAAATGGCTAAAAAATTAAAACAAATTGCTAGTAGCCATATCAAAGGCAGATTACATATGTGATCCTCACACAAGGCTAGTACCAACCTTACTAGCATAGAGTATTTCGGTATTGATTCTTTAAATTTATATCATATCATAATACAGAAGGCACTTATCTATGCATATGAGTTTGTATATGACTAATAAAATACTAAAACGCTAAGTCATCAAATTATAAACAGTAATATGTCATATACTAGGAGCTGTTCATGGCAACCATTTCAAAGGTTCTAAAATACTAAAATAATGTAAAGAATAAACAATACACAATACTAAATGTCAGACAAAAGCTATCTAGAATCACCGAGAGTACGTGGCTTGAGAGCCTAGGTAATGACTAAAAAGCTAAAACTGACAGCTTAAAAACAAAAACAGATTACTAGCAGTCTTATCAAAGATAGATCATGTGTGTGGCCCTCACATGAGGCTAGTGTCAACCTTGCTAACAAAGAATTTCAGATATTGGTCCATTAAGCATGTATCACTTTATAATGCAAATGGTACTTATCAGTCATATGAGCTTATATAATTCATTAAGTCTAGATGATTATCAACTGATCACATGAACATATGGTTACAGAGCAGAATTCAAGTAATTATTTATAATAGCATAAGATAATACGAATAACATAAGTAGGTTCATCTAATTCATTCATATTTTTCCTCATCTTCTAATGTAGGAATCGTATCATATAACATATGTAAAATACATAAAATAGAATAATTCATACCATGAGCAGAAGGTAAAGGAAGCTATGAATATAATTTTTATTCAAAGGCTAATTACATGCATAAGCTAGCATTCTTGTATTCGTAGATAAACTTATTTTTGTGCATACATAAACATTCTAAGGTAAGCATGTGTAAATGTCACTTTATAAAGGATTTATTGTGTAAATCATCAAAATATGCTGTAAATGTTAGTGTCTACTTACAATCAACCATCAGTAGCATTTCAGAATGGAGAAAGAAGAAGTTTAGGGAGGAAATGGTCATGGATGCTTGGAATTGGTGCTAGGAGGGAAGGGAGAGAAAAGAGAGGAATGAAGCAAAGAAAATGATGACAGGTGATTTTGAATGGTGCTGGTTCAAGAAATTGATCAAATTATAGAAGCTAGCTGGTTCAAGCAATTGATCAAATCACTACCTGACTGTGCCATTGTTAAGTAAATGTCTTATCTTTCTTTTTTTTATTTTCATTATATAAGATTTCTAATGATATGAGGATATACCTCCATTTGAATTTAACAAAAATATCTAAAAATTCAAATTTCTTAAGGGTAAGAAGTTAAGTCTCCCTTTCAAGAAAAAATTAGGAACTTTCAGAAAATAACAATATAGCCAATAGCAAGTTAGGGTACTTTTACTCAGAATAAAAATTTTAGAAAATCAACTTAGATTAGAATGATAAGAAAATAAAATTTTGAAAGAAGTTATCTTAAAACATAATTTGTAAGGACTTAATCAATAGTTAGTCAAACCTGCAAGGTCTCTGAATATAAACAAAATCATAGTAACAATCGCTTCATATGAATCCATACTGACTTAATCCAAAATTCATTTGTACTGTATAATTAAACTTGCCATAATACTTTAATATTAAAACTATTTTTGTAGAGTTCAAATAAGGACATGTCACTAGACCGAAGGTTGAGGTATTACACCCTTCCCCCATCAAGAAAACTCTATCCCTAACTTGAATAAGTACTACTTGATTCCTTAAAGAGATAAGGATACTTAGCACACTTATCCAACTCGATTTCTCATGTTGCCTTCTTTAGTAATTGATTCAACCATAATACCTTAACAAGAGGTACTTTTTTGGAGCAAAGAGTATGAACCTGACGATCTAATATTTTAATAGGTTACTATTTATATGACATATCTTTATTAAATTGAATCCACTATGGTGCTAAGACAAGAGACGAGTCAAGCAAATACTTTGAAGCATTGATATATAGAAGGTTGAACACAACTAAGAGAAGTTCGAGGGAAGTATCAACCGATAAGCTACTAACCCAACTCTTTCTAAAATCTTAAATGCACCTATATATCATGAACTTAACTCTCCCTTTTTCCCAAACCTCATAATACCATTCATAAGAAAAACCTTAAGGAATTCAAGGTCTCCAATTTCAAATTCCAACTCAATGTTGATAATTAGCATATGCTTTTTGTTGACTTTGAGCTACTAACATCCTTTTCTAAGTCAATAGAATTTTTTCATGGTTCTTTTGAGAACCTAAGTCCTAAAACAAGTTCCATATGCTTCTTTGCCCAACTTCACCCTGACACAATGGTGATTGACACTTGTGGCCATACAAAGCTTCATACGAAACCATTTTGTGAACTCGATAAAGAAAGATGTCAATCCCAACTACCATAAGATTCTTAACACAAATTCGAAGTACATACTTAATATAGAGTTTAGCTGATCTTTCAAGAAAATTGCAAATTCTAAAAGTTAAGAAATAAACTGATTTTATTAATCTATCCATAATCACCCTAATTGCATCACTACTATTAGGAGTCTTAAGAAAATTCATCACAAGATCCATAGTGACATGCTCTCTTTTCCACTTATGAATAGGTAGGAGCTACTTTAGTTCTCTTGATTTCTAATGCTCAACTTTTGTTTCTGACACACTAGACATTATGTAGCAAACTGATTGTACTACTAAGATATACTACATAATTAGCACTATGCAAAGGATATTGATTCTTCATAGTCACCTTGTTCAACTTCCTATGGTCAATATAGCTGTATAGGCTTTCTTATATGAAACTGGAGCGCCCTAAAACCTTATGCAACCTTTTTTAAAGAATTCAGCAAAATCTCATCGGTATAGTTCTCTTTCACTAGCTTTTCATTTAAAGATAGAAAATGAATATTCCTAGTTAAATCTTATAGATGTTATGCCATGCTATCTTAAATTTATGAAATAATTGAATCATTAGACATACAAAGCATGATACTAAGCATCAAAATCCTATTACCACAATACTAAAATTTTAGTTATAAACTGACCTCAGCCTTGCTGCATCAACACACATCCCAATCCAATTCTAGATGCAACACATTACATTATTTACCTTGTAGAACTATGTGAAAGAATCATTGTAGAATGGTAGTCAAAAACTCCTTACAATTCCAATCATCTTCTGCATTTCAATTAACTAATTATTATGAATGTAATTTTATGCATAAGATTCTAGTTCTATGAGAGTATTGTTTTGAATCCATCCAACTTTAAAAATCTCACTCAACTCAACTCAACTCATCTAAGCCTTTTCCCAACTACATGAGGTCGGCTAACTTTAAAAATCTCACTCAATGAGACTTATTAACATTTTAAAAATATGGTATGAAATTGGTAATATATTCAAAGAATCAAGTATGATATAACATGCACAAAATTTAGTAACTACAAAAACTACCTATGTGACAATTCAATGAACAACTAAAAGAGAATATTTTACAAAATATATACAAAGCAAGTTCATCAGCACTTTTTAAGGGATGTGATGAAGGCTATTATATTCCATTCAATACATGAGCCAAGAACACCTCCAATCACCCTTTACCAGCACCAAAGCCCATATGCCTGCATCTTGCCGATTCATGAATTGAGAATATATAACTGTTTCCTTGGTCCTAGCATGAATATAATGCTCCTTTGCTAACTTCATCTTCTTTATAAATTAGAAAGAGAAAATTTATCTTTGATAATCTTTAATACTGGTTCCCTTGTATCTAGCGAAGAATCTAACAAAGCCTCACTTCTAATATCTAGCTGAACCTTGAAGCCATTCTTATAAAGCTTCCTCCACCTCTCATTCAATTCACTGATGTATTCATGTATGTTGTGAATTGGATCCATTTTATAATCAATAAAGTCATAATTCAAAGTGTATATGTTATCAAAGTCTGGATCCAAACTCATTTCTAAACATGAATTTCTATGATATGCATGAATCATTATAATCTACATAATTTTAGAAGGAAAGAAGGCATAAACATTATGCAAATCAAATATTTCTACCATTTTTCATAATTTTTTTGGTTAAAATCTCATAATATCATCATGGACTTCAAAGGTAGTTTATTAGTTCCACTATCATAGGACAATAAGCTCTTATTTAGTAACCAATAGCTCCACATCACCTATTCCATCAAAATTGATAGATCATATTTTTATATCAATTTTTCTTTAATATCTATTGGTCTTGTCATCAAGTAGGTTAATATATAATAAACTTTAGCTTAATTTCTTGTCTTCCTATTTACTTGAGTAATAAAAGAATAGTTGAATAGGATATAGAGCCCTATATTATGTAGCTTACAAAATTACATTTCTTTGTTGATGCTAATAGCATAGTTGGCCTTAGTGATCTAAAAATTCTGATCATATAAGCCTTTGCATTCATCAAAAAATAAACCTTAAAAATTGTATTTATGATCCTTCCTACTGGTGAGCGCAGCCAATATGAAAGGCTTCACCGACATAGGTGCCTTTAGAATGGCATGTCATGATAATCTACACTCATAATTAATTTAATTTAAATTATGGCATTTCAAAGTACTCAAATATTAGATGTTAAAGGGTCAACACACAAAACTAGTATCTTCAAGCAAGGGATGAGGTTAACACAGAATTGTAAGAGGCATGAAAATTATGAAAAACATGAAAGATCTTTATGCTCCATGAGCTAACAACAAACCTAGAAAGGTTGGAGTCCTATGCTCCACTAGTTACTAGACAGTATAGGCATACAAGGTTTCTATACCTCACTTGTTATTAGACAAACCTAGGATTTGATACCAACTTTGTCATGATGTGAATTAGGGATCCATGACCGACATGAGAACAAAGATGAGTGGGACTCATCCTGCTCCACGTAAGCCTCAAAATACATATATCATCAAAGGTATTTACACAAACATATATATATACATATCTACAACAACTACAAAGTCAGATCAAAGTATTTATCAAAGTCCTTCTACATAGTAACTGTTGAGTATATATATATATATATATAATTTAAGAGATATATAAAAGAAATATTCTCAACATAGTTAGTATAGTCTAGAGGATGTGAGATACTGGGCCTATCGGAGCCAAAAGGATTTCCTTCAAGGGATGTGACTTGTCTACCAGATCAAAGATCGACTATAGGCAAACCATCAAGAGAAATGAGATCGCAATAAGTGAATAGATAATGAGTTATAACAAGTGAGGATAAGTGAACTGCGACATCATTAATCATATGTGTCTGTGTAATATATGATGTGGCTGATCACATCCTCTGGGCGGAAGCATAACACCTTGTGCAATTTTCGGAGCCAAATGAGTTGATAGCTCATTTCTGGCATCGGCATCCTTGCTTTGGCCCCTAGCTTCGGCCTCGGTCTCTAGCTTTGGCCTCATCCTCGCTTCGGCCCCTGGCTTCGGCCTTGGCCTCTAGCTTCGGCCTCACCCTCGCCTCGGCTCCTAGCTTCGGCCCAGGCCTTTGGCTTTGGTCTCGGCCTCTAGCCTCGGCCTCATCCTCGCCTCGGCCCCTGGCTTCAGCCCCGGCCTCTGGCTTCGGCCTCAGCCTCTAGCCTTGGGCTCATCCTCGCCTCAGCCTGGCTTCGGCCCCGGCCTCTAGCTTCGGCCTCGGCCTCTAGCCTCGGCCTCATCCTCGCCTCGACCCCTAGCTTCGGCCCCGGCTTCTGGCTTCGGCCCTTGGCTTCGGCCTCGGCCTATGGCTTCGGCCTCAACATTGCATGTTTTCCTAGTATAACGAAGCCGGTCTCGAATACCAGACCCAGGGATCTGAGGCACCAACCGCCGCATATCTTGCTCATCTATTTTACCGAGATCACGGGCAATTACCAACACACCCTGTAGTTGCCGATATACGCGGCACCCATTCAGCAATGACTCACCTTCCCGTTCACGAAGCTCATCCTAATAAAGCATATTCGACGGTTACAACCGAACGAGGTAAATTGACCCCCCGAACAGGTATAAGAAGAGGACCCAAGCTCAACGCTGGAGGATCTCTCTCTCTCCCTTTCAAGCTCTACTCACATACAACATTCCTATTCTACAACCCACTAACTTGGGCATCGAGGGTTCCCACCGGAACTACCGGTCTGGGACTTTTTGCAGGCTCTCGAAGGAAGACAGTGACCTCTCTGCATCCTCGAAGGCCTATGAAGATCTCTGCTCACCCGACGCTCATCGCAAGTGTTTTGGAAACAACAGATTCACGTATCAGGAAGGGGGGCGGCAGACAGACGTTTACCTTCACGCATCTGCAACCCCTCGACTTCTGCAAGGAAGAGGATGGTGACGATGCGAGCTTAGGAAGCTTCCACCAGCCATGCCGTAGAATGCCTCCCGTGGGCTGAACAATTAGAGGCCAACACCCATGTTCTGCCTCTTGCACTACCACAGGCTGGCCAGTCCGATCGGCTTGACGTCCTGACTAGTCAGGTACAAGATCTAATGACGGTAGTGCGAGGACTACAGGAACACTGCTTCGCTGCCATGCCTTTACCACCTCAACCTCCTTCGCCTCATAAGGAGGGTCATGGAGCCAGTCAGCCTCATCAGGGCAGGACTCCTCCTGAGGCCTCCCATCACTCGCTCCCTAAACCTCGCCATCGGGAGACTTCAAAGCGGCGGCGATCTCTCTCCCGCCATTCTGATCGCTCCCACTGACGGCATGGTGAGAAGGAACCCAGACATGTGCACTCCCTGCACCGGCGGTCTTCCCCATCCTCATCTTCAGACTCCTCTAAAAAGGACAATGGTAGGAAGGCCGCTCGTCGGGCCAAACGGCGGCTTGATGAATATCACCAGCGATTGGAGGAGCTTAGTCGCCGGATCGTCAGCCCTCACAGGACGGACTACGACCACTGTCCCCCACTTTCTCACTGCATTATGGAGGATCCGGTCCCACCTCAGTTCTGTCTTTCCCAGTTGGACCAGTACTACGGCACGACGGATCCTCTGGACCACTTGGAGAGCTACAAGGTTCTCATGCAAGTCCAAAGAGTGACAGACTCTCTCCTATGTATGGCCTTTTCAGCCACACTATGGAAGGCGGCGCGTGCATGGTACTCACGTTTGCCACCGTGCAACATCAATTCCTTTAGACAGCTCGAGTGATCTTTTCTGGCCCACTTTGATGCATGCTGAAAGATTCCTTGAGTGGCTGATAGCTTATTCACTGTCCAACAAAGAAGCAACGAAACCCTGAAGGATTTCGTCACTCGGTTCAAGGAGGCTGCGCTCGAAGTTTATAACTTGGAGGATTCAGTAGCCATCCTAGCCCTAAAGCGAGGGCTTCGTCCTTCCAGATTTGCATATTCTCTAGATAAGAAGCCTCCCGGCTCCTATGCCAAGCTACTAAGCTGGGCACAAAAGTACATTCACGCCGATGAAGCAAACTCTTCTAGGAGGGAGGCCAATAAAGGTTCTAGCAAGAAACCGACGCCCACAGAGCTTGCTGGAGGACGACCTAAGAAGTCTGAGCCTCCTCATCGCTCAGACAACCGGCCTCAGATGCTTGTTCCCAAAGAGCAGTTCACTCCTCTCCTTGCTCCAATATCTCACATCCTATTGGAAATTGAGGAGGAGCCCAACTTCCGACGTCCACCCCCCATGAAGTCTGGGATCCCCCGCAGCAAGGAGCTCTATTGCCGATATCACAGAGACTATAGCCATGACAGTGAAGACTGTCACCTCTTGAAAAAAGCTATCGAGAAACTTGTTCAGCAAGGTCATCTAAGCAAGTTCATCCGAAGGGGAAACCCTACCGCTGCGAGTCCATCAGTGCTTCCCACACCACAGATTAGCATAGACAATGCCCTGATGGAAAAGACCGTGGCCATGATCTCCTGGTGGGCAGGCAATAGTGCAAAAAGACAGCGAGAGGAGGAAGAAAACTCTGTAATCCCTTTTTTCAAAAGGGATCTAGAAGGAGTAGTGAATAAGAATGATGATAGCGTCGTTATCTCTATGACGATCGCTAAACATCCTGTAAAGCGGATTCTGGTTGATAGTGGAAGTTCAGTGAATGTCTTGAGTTATGACGGTTTTGTTAGAATGAATTTGCATACAAGTTCTCTTCTACCTATCACCACTCCCTTGATGGGTTTCACTGGAGACTTCGTCAGGGTGGAGGGCGAGGTCACCTTCCCCGTTACCGCCGGGACCTCACCGCATCAGAGCACAGTTCTCATGAACTTCCTGGTGGTTCAGGTTCCACTGGCTTACAATGCAATTTTGGAGAGACTCGGCTTGAACCTGCTGGATGCTATTATCTTCACCAAGAGATTGCTGGTGAGATTTCCTACCGATGAAGGGGTCAAAGAAATGAAGGGAGAACAGAGCCCACCATCGCTCTGCTGCCACTTAGCCCCCAGCCCGTAGGAGACGGTGTCGGCAGCAGTGCATGAACCACTCAACCCCTGAGACTTGGAGAGGAGAGGGGAGCTAGCCGAGCACCTCCTAGCCTTCCCCTTGGGGGAGGACCCAATGAGAACCATCCAGATCGGAGCACTACTTCCGGAAGAGGTGCGTGATCGGCTCTTTGCTTTTCTACGTGCCAACTCTGACATCTTCGCATGGTCGTCATCATATATGCTAGGCATCACTGAGGAGATTATCACTCATCAACTCAACCTCAAGCTAGAATGTCAGCCTATCCGATAGAAGAAGAGGAGCTTCGCTCCTGATAGACAGAAAGCCATCGATGAGGAAATCTGCAAGCTGAGAACTGCGGGCCATATCCGGGAAGTTTGCTACCCTGACTGGTTGGCTAACGTCGTGATGGTCCACAAAGCCAATGAGAGCTAGAGGATGTGCATAGACTTCACCGACCTCAACAAAGCATGCCCCAAGGACAGCTTTCCATTGCCTCGGATCGACCAACTGATGGACGCTACGTTTAGCCATGAGACCCTTAGCTTCATGGACGCTTTATCTAGGTATAACCAAATCAGGATGAACCCGGCAAACGAGGAAGCTACCTTTTTCATAACTGAGAAAGGACTATACTGCTACAAGGTGATGTCATTCGGACTGAAGAATGCGGGGGCCAATTATCAAAGGCTAATGAACAAAGTCTTCGAGGATCAGATCGGGCGCAGCATGGAGGTATACGTGGATGACATGCTAACAAAAAGTGTTTGCGCCACCAGCCATATCATCGACCTAACGGAGACCTTCGGCAACCTTCGCCGATATCAGATGAGGCTGAACCCATGCAAATGTGCCTTTGGGGTGACAGCCGACAAATTCTTGGGTTTCATGGTGACCCAACGAGGAATCGAGGCGAACCTTGATAAAGTCCGAGCCATCCTGGACATGAGATCTCCCACCAACAAGAAGGAAGTGCAACGCCTGACGGGAAGGGTGGCAACCTTGAGCCGCTTTTTATCCAGGTCCGCTGAGAGGTGCTTGCCTTTCTTCAAGGTGCTCTGCAGAGTCAACGGATTCAAAGGGACGAGGGAATGCCAAATGGCCTTCGAGGGTCTGAAAGAATTTTTATCCACCCCGCCGCTGCTGTCCAAGCCAAAGGGTGGAGAAGAACTTCTCTTGTACCTTACGGCTTCTTCCGAAGCTATCAGTTCCGTGTTGGTTTGCATGGATACCAACGGAACACAAAAGCCGGTGTATTAAACTAGTAAGGTTCTTTATGATGCAAAGACTAGGTATTCGAGAATTAAGAAGATTATCTTCGCGTTGATTGTATTTGCCTAGCACCTTCGACCCTATTTTCAAGCTCATCCGATTGTGGTGGTCACAGACCAACCACTCAAGGCGATCCTCGCTCATCCAGACACTTCGGGCCGACTGGTGATGTGGGCGTTTAAGCTGAAAGAATTCGACCTATCTTTCCGTCCCTGATCAGCTATGAAATCTCAAGTCCTGGCATATTTCTTGGTCGAATGCATCTAGGGCAAGGAGCAACTAGAAGACTCCCATTCAAATCCCTTAACTCTTGGGACTGGAGAGGATGAATGGATCCTTCATGTGGACGGAGCGTCAAATTCCCAAGGGAGCGGAGCGAGAATCATCCTGGCCAACCTGGACGGAATTGTAACCAAGTGTGCTCTCCATTTTCTCTTTCCAGCCATCAACAACCAGGCAGAGTATGAGGCCCTACTGTCGGGAGTAAGATTGGCCCAGGAGCTCAGAGTGAAGCGCCTTAGAGCATTTACTAACTCCCAGCTAGTCACTGGCCAAATCACTGGAGAATACAAGGCACGGGATCCTACTATGTCCCGTTACTTGAGTATGGTGCAGTCACAATCCTCTCTCTTAGCCTACTTCAGCGTCAGCTACATTCCTTGGGGGGAGAACGCTAGAGCTGACGCCCTATCCTGACTCGCTACCTCAGTTGATGGGACATTGGGAAGAACCTACGTGGAGCATCTGAAAGTCCCAAGCATCGAAGCCACGGAGGAAATCCTACCGGTTGAGCAAGAGCCTTCATGGATGGATGCTTATATCCAGTACCTGACTGACAGCGCCCTTCCCGAGGACTCGACTGAGGCTAGGCTGCTCAAGAGATGGGCCCCGAAGTTTTTGATGATGGACAGAAAGCTCTACCAAAGATCATTCTCGTACCCGATCCTCAAATGCATCGGCCCAACGGAAGCAGACTACATCCTGCGGGAAATACATGAAGGCAAATGCGAAAGTCATCTGGAGGGCAGAGCTCTGGCATACAAAGCTTTGCGATAAGGATACTACTGGCTAACAATGAGGGAGGATGCGTCCGAGCTCGTCAAGAGATGTGACAGTTGCCAACGCCATGCCAACGTCCAATGCTAACCGACATCTCAGCTGACCCTCCTGGCCGCACCTTGGCCCTTCGCCCAGTGGGGTATGGACAACCTAGGACCATTCCCTCTGGCCTTCGGTTAGCGCAAATTCCTACTGGTAGCCATCGACCATTTCACCAAGTGGATCGAGGCTGAAGCACTCGCCAAGATTACCGAGGGCAAAGTGAGATCCTTCTTTTGGAAATCTATAATATGTCGGTTTGGGCTACCGCATACTCTCGTCACTGACAACGGCCGACAGTTTGACAACACGGCCTTCCGGGATTTCTGCACCGAGCTAGGCATTCATCAGCAGTTCACCTCTGTGGGGCATCCCCAGACCAACGGTGCGACCGAGGTGACCAACCGCATTATCCTTCAAGAACTTAGGGCCCGACTAGATGACTACAAAGGACGATGGGTGAAAGAACTCCCCAGTGTGCTATGGGCCTACCACACAATACCGTGAGCCCCCACCGGAGAGACCCCTTTCAGCCTGGTTTTCGGGCCCGAAGCCATCATTCCTGTGGAGATAGGTGTCCCAAGCCCCCGTACAGAGTTGTACAGCAAGGGGGACAACTCAAATCAGCTGCGGACCAACCTCGACCTAGTAACAGAACTATGAGACCGAGCGCAGCTTTGGATGGTGGCCTTTTGTCAGTGGGCGGTCAGATACTATAATGCCTGAGTATGACCCAAGACGTTCCGCCCTGGAGACCTAGTCCTTCGACGAGCTGAAATATCAAAGCCGACGGAAGGAGACAAGCTAGCACCAAGATTGGAAGGACCCTATCGAGTCACAGAGGTGCTTCATCATGAAGCATACAAAGTTAGGGGCTAGACGAGAAGCCCCTCCCCCGCACTTGGAACACAGACAACCTACGTCGGTATTATTAGTAGTTTGTTAATTTTCTTAGCTTGAGCATGCATGCTAGAGTACTATTCAAAATATTCTCAGTGATATATTTTTGAGTGATCCTGCTTCTCCCTTGAAGCCCACCTCTGCGCCGGCACTCCAAGCCCGAGTCTCCCCTCGGCACTCTAAGCCCGAGTCTCCCCTCAGCACTCCAAGCCTGGCTCCCTGTCGGCACTCCAAGCCCAAGTCTCCCCTCAGCACTCTAAGCCCAAGTCTCCCCTCCGCACTCAAGCCCAAGTCTCCCCTCGGTACTCTAAGCCCGAGTCTCCCCTCGGCACTCAAGCCCGAGTCTGCATCGGCACTCCAAGCCCGAGTCTCCACATCGTCACCTTAGCGCGACTCCGTGTCGGCACCTTAGCTTGACTCCGTGTCGGCATCTTAACTCGGCTCAGTGTCGGCACCTTAGCTTGACTCCGAATCATCACCTTAGCTCAGCTCCACGTCAGCACCTTAGCTTGACTCCGCGTCGGCACCTTAGCTCGACTCCGCGTCGGCATCTTAGCTCAGCTCCGCGTCGGCACCTTAGCTCGACTCCACATTGGCACCTTAGCTTGACTTCGCGTCGGCATCTTAGCTCAGCTCCGCATTGGCACCTTAGCTCGACTCCACATCGTCACCTTAGCTCGACTCCACATCGGCCCGCGAAAATCGACTCCGCATCGGTATTGGAAGTTTAACTCCTCAAAAGGCCCAACCCCGACGTCTGCGTTGGCCTAGCTGTGCCATGGTGCCACCCGACCTCGTGTCGATAGCCCCTTAATCGACTTCGTGTCGGTGCTACCCTCCGGTGTCGATAGTCTACGACGCGAGGTCATTTGTCAAGACCACCAGGCTATGCAAGTGTGGTTATTAGCTATGACTGCCTACGGCCCTGATAGCGGCTGCTACGGCTTGTTCATATCCAATCATTGATAGTTGGTTATGATACAAATCAAATTGAGAATTTAGCGAGAAATTTTCATTGCTAATGAAAGTTACAAAATTGCCGATCAAATCGGACTTGATACAACAAAAAGAAAATTAAGGTTCGGCTGGGGTTGAGCCATCATCCTCAGGGACCTGATCTGGCTACAACCCTTCAATCCCTTCGAGGCCGTAGAGCTTTTGGATTTTCTCCTTGTAGTCCTGGAAGCCGCCATCATATGCAAATGTCGTTGTCTCATCCAGATCCCTATTGAAAGCCTTGGACTTCCTAAAATCCTTCACGGCCTCAACGGCTTTCTTCTTGGCCTCGGCGGCCTTCTCCTCGGCCTCGGTGGCCTTCTTCTCGGCCTCGGTGGCCTTCTTCTCGGCCTTGGTCACTGCCGCCCTCAGATATTTTGCCTCGGCATCTCATTGGCGTGCGATTTCCTCAGCGTTCTCGGCCCTCTCCTTGGCCACTCCGATCTCAATGGTGACAAAGTGCAGCCAGTGCTGTAGCAAGTAAATTTCTGCTTCGGTGGCTTTCTGCTTCTCTTTCGATCTCAATGTTTTAGTGGATATTTCTTCATCTGATGACGACAAATGATTGTACTTAACTTATATGTTTTGTAGTATTTGAACAATCTTGTTATGCTTGTGCTTTATGACTTAACACCATGACATGTAATATCTACTATCTTGTGTTGATCTGCATGATTGTTTTAATTATGATTATGTAATGCATGTTAGCATCTCCTTGATTCTTTATGCTTAAAGTTATTGCAAGACTCTTCAAACTTGTTTTTGATTAATGACAAAAAGGGGGAGAAGAATGTAGCTTGCATACATTAAGGAATGGAGTAAAATAGTAACTCCATATATTCAGGGGGAGAAAAGAAAAAGATTTCACTTATCTATTTTGACAGGGGGAGAAATTAATGCTTTCTGATTACTCCTGTTTTCTTATTAAACTTCCATATATACACTTGTTCTTTATTTGCTTAAAGGTTTTGTCATCATCAAAAAGGGGGAGATTGTTGACCCCAGATTGATTTTGATGATTACAAAATAAATTATGCAATTCTAAGATTGATACAGGGAAGTTCGGTCGCCTTGCAAGTAAGTATCTTCATGCAAAATTGACTGGTAAGAAAGTACTTCATTTAAATTTGCTTTGAACATGATTATTAGCCTTGGAGTTAACTGGCTAGCTAGCTTGTTAGTTTATTTAGCTAACTGGCACGCCTTTCAGCTAGCTGGAAAAGTTTCTCTATGTATGGACCGAACCGTCTTGAAATTTAGCTAGTTGTCTGGCTAGCTTGTTAGCTAGTTGAAGCTCTTCTCAGCTAACTAAGGAACTTGTCTCAGTAAGCTGGCCGAAGGTCCCTTTATTTTAGCTAACTGATGAGTTAATTTGTTAGCTAGCTGGAGCCCTTTCAGCTAACTAAATTTCCTGTCACAGTTGCCTGGCCGAACGCCCTCTTTCTTTAGCTAACTGGTGAGTTAGTTTGTTAGCTAGCTAAAGCTTTTCAGCTAACTAAGGAACTTATCTCAGGTGCCTGGCCGAACGTCCCTTTATTATAGTTAACTGATGAGCTAGCTGGTTAGCTAGCTGGAATTCATTTCAGCTAACTAAAAATTCTGTTACAGTGGTTCGGCCGAACACCCTTCCATTTTAGCTAGCTGGCTGGATGTCTTGTTAGTTAACTGTAACTCCTTCTAGCTAGCTGACGTTTCTATTAGTTAACTGCTTAGCTAACTATTTCATCCTGGAGCTAACTGGATAGCTAACTATTTTTCACAGGGAATGTTGCAGCCGAATGGATTTAAATTTTAGTTAACTAGAGAGCTAGCTGTCGGTTGGCTAGTTAGCTAGAGAGTTAGCTACTTTATTCAGTTGACTGGCTGCCTTTTTGCTCAGTTAGCCAGAGAGCTAACTAAGCTGGACGGATGGCTGAGTACTTTTGCTTCTAGTTAGCTCATAAGCTAACTGGCCACTCTTTAGTTAGCTGTTCAGCTAACTAGCTATCCTGCTGCCATTTGGATTTCAAATTGAGTTAGCTGGCGAGTTATCTGTCGAGCTAACTAACATGCTGTTCTTTTTCTGTGTTGTCTTTGGTTAGCTAACTGATTAGCTAGCTAGGGGTTATTACTTTACTCTTGGACGATGGCATTCATTTCTCAGCTACCTGGAGCTTCTTTCTTCAAGTCCACCGCCGCCTAAAGCTTTTTTTTTTTCTTTCTCTCTCTCGATTGCTATTTCAAGCTATTGTTAACTTTTAATTTTTGAATGTTTACAGTGCTCATCCTTCCTCAAATGGAGATCTGCATTCAATGCTTAAGGGAAACATGTTTAACGGTTATATTTTCTTCCCGTTATTATTTTCATTTATTTCTTTTGTATCTAACGGATATTTTCTTGTTAGATGATTATAAATAGCTGGGATTAGAAGCACACTCTGACGATGATTTTTGAAAAGAAATTTCAAAGAGAAAAATCCAAGAAAAGAGCCTTCATTATATATTTGTTGAGTGGTTGTTGTGCATTCAAGCTCATTCCTTGCTCCGAAAGGTCGTTTGAATCATTGAAGCTTTTCAAGCATTCAAGACTTCAGCTGCTCCAACCGAGTTCATTTATTGCTGAGTTTATTGCTTCAAAAAGTTGTAAAGTATATTCTGAATATTTGCTCTTTGTAGGAGCTTCTTCTTTACATACTCTGATTATCTTGTAAAAGGGTTAGTGAACCCTAGTTTGTTGGCTTCCTTGTGCCATTTAAACAAGAGGACTAGCCTAGGTTTGGCTAGGGGTTCTTGGCTTCCTTGTGCCGTGAAACAAGAGGACTAGCCTAGGTTTGGCTAGGGGTTTTTGGCTGCCTTGTGCCGTATAAACAAGAGGGCTAACATGGTTCGGCTAGAGGTTGTAATCGTTGTGATACGATTAGTAGAATTCCCAAAGGTTTTGGGGAGTGGATGTAGGTGCTGAGTTTGGCACCGAACCACTATAAATTTTTGTGTGTTTGTGATTGCTTTTTTTGTGTTGATATTATTCTGTGCACTCCACTTCACCACTGCAAATCAAAATTAGGGTTGAAAGCACATTTATTTGCATAGCAATTAAATTATTTTTAAATAACCCAATTCACCCCCCTCTTGGGTTACTACATCTGGGCAACAAGTGGTATCAGAGCAGGTGCTCTTGATTTCTATAGCTTTAAATAGCTTGGAGCCAAAGATTAATAGTAATCCTAATGAGTTCCATGTTGATTGAGGGACAATCAACTAATAGACCACCTTTGTTCAATGGAACAAACTACACATATTGGAAAGCACGAATGAAAATCTTCATTCAAGCACTAGATTATGATTTATGGGGAATCATAATTAATGGACCTCACACACCCACTATTATGATTAAAAATGTCAATATTGCAAAACCCGAATCTGAATGGGATGAGCAAGATAAGAAATTAGCTCAATTAAATGCTAAGGCTATGAATGTTCTTTATTGCTCGCTTGATGCAAATGAGTTTAATCGCATATCTACATGTATGTCTGCTAAGGAAATATGGGATAGACTTGAAGTCACCCATGAGGGTACAAATCAAGTCAAGGAATCCAAAATAAATATGCTTGTTCATAAGTATGAATTATTTAAGATGGACCCTGTTGAAAATATCACTGATATGTTTACTAGATTTACTGATATCATTAATGGTTTGAAAAGTTTGGGAAAATCTTATGCTAACAGTGATCTAGTTAGAAAAATTCTAAGATCTTTACCTAGATCATGGGAAGCAAAAGTGACTGCTATACAAGAAGCAAAAGATCTCAACAACTTATCACTTGAAGAGTTGGTTGGTTCTTTGATGACTCATGAACTTCAGCAACGACAACATATTGATGAAGATGATTCAAAGAAGAGAAGGACCATGGCATTGAAGAGTGCAACTCAAGAAGATGAGAGTGAAGAAACCTCAAGTGATAGTGAGAAAGATGATGATATGGCACTTATCTCAAGAAAATTTAAGAAGTTCATGAAGAAAAAGAGATTTGGAAAAAGAAAGCATTTTGTCAAAGGAGATCATAGCAAAGATAAGGAAAAGAGTGAACCTCCAACATGCTATGAGTGTAAGAAGCCTGGACACATCAGACCAGATTGTCCACTATTAAAGAAGGCATCTAGAAAAATAAAGAAAAAGGCAATGATGGCCACTTGGAGCGACAGTGAAGCTACAAGTTCAGAAAATGAAGAGAAAACTGAAGTTGCTAATGTTTGCTTCATGGCTGATAATGATGAGGTAAGCCCTAATCTTTTAGATGATTTTACTTTTGATGAGCTGCATGGTGCATTTTATGAACTGATTGATGATTTCACAAATTTAAGTTCAAAGAATAGAGATTTGAAAAATGAAATAAAAAATCTTACCATTGAAAAAGAAAAGTTTTCAAAGGAAAATGAATCATTGTCAAAACAAAACCAAGATTTGAAAAATGAAGTGAATAAATTAAAATCAATTGTTGATAGATTTACACTAAGCTCAAAAAAATTAGAAATGATTTTAAATAGTCAAAAGCTATTTACAATAGAGCTGGTCTTGGATACAATCCTCTTGAAAGACAAAAATTTCTGAAAAATATTTATGTGCATGCTGATGATTCAATTAAAATTACATGTTTAAATGTAGAAAATTTGGACACAAAGCTTACATTTGCCAAACACAAAAGATAAGGAAAATATGGATCCCAAAAGGAACCATTTTGACTAACCCTAAAGGACCCAAGAAAGCTTGGGTACCTAAGAACAAAAGTTGAAATTGTGTATGCAGGTGTGTCTTGCAACCCGAGCAATTAAAAGACATTGGTACTTGGACAGCGGGTGCTCAAGACACATGACCGGTGATGAATCACAATTCATCACTTTGGAAGCAAAAGATGGAGGTGTTGTTACTTTCGGTGATAATGGCCAAGGAAAAATAATTGGCATTGGAAAAATAGGTATCACACCTCATGCTTATATTGATAATATTTTGCTTGTGAAAGGTTTGAAACACAATTTACTTAGCATTAGTCAATTATGTGACAAAGGATTTAATGTTATATTTGAATCATCCTTATGCATTGTTAAAAATCCTGCTAATGAAAACATGAGATTTGTTGGTCAAAGGCATGGTAATGTATACATTGTTAATTTAAATGATTTGCATGATCAGAATGTTGATTGCCTAGTTGCTACTAACAATAAAACTGATAATAGTTGGTTATGGCATCGTAGGCTAGCTCATGCAAGCATGGATTTACTATCTAAATTAATTAAAAAGGATTTAGTACATGGTTTGCCAAAACTTGTTTTTGAAAAAGATAAGATTTGCAATGCTTGTCAATTTGGAAAACAAACCCGAGTTTCTTTTAAATCAAAGAATTTTATTTCAACCACTAGACCATTGGAGCTCTTGCACATGGATTTATTCGGTCCTACAAGAACCACTAGTCTAGGAGGTAAAAGATATGGTTTCGTTATTATTGATGATTTCTCTCGCTTTACATGGGTTTTATTTCTAGCTAGTAAAGACGAAGCGTTTTCAGCATTTCAAAAATTATTTAAAAGAATTACAAATGAAAAGAATTCTTCCGTTTTATCAATACGAAGTGATCATGGAAAAGAATTTGAAAATAAATCTTTTGAAGAATTTTGTAATGAAAATGGAATTGAACATAATTTTTTTGCACCAAGAACACCACAACAAAATGGAGTAGTTGAAAGAAAGAATAGAACATTAGAAGAAATGGCGCGTACCATGTTGTGTGAAAGCAATCTTCCTAAATATTTTTGGGCAGAAGCTATTAACTGCATGTTATGTTTTAAATCGTGCATTAATCAGACCTGTTTTGAAAAAGACTCCATATGAACTTTGGAAAGGAAGAAAACCTAATATAAGTTACTTTCATGTTTTTGGATGTAGATGTTTTATATTAAATAATGGAAAATCAAACCTTGATAAATTTGATGCTAAGTCTGATGAAGGAATTTTTCTCGGATATTCTTTACATAGTAGAGCTTTTAGAATATTTAACAAAAAGACTTTAGTAGTTGAAGAATCAATTCATGTTATCTTTGATGAATCTAATGATCTTCCATCAAGGAAGGGAAAAGGTATAAATGATGCAGATGATATTGAAGATCAATTCAAGGACATCACATTAAAGGACAAGAACGATACACAAGAGGTAAGTGAAGAAGAGAACGCTGACCTACCTGAAGCCTCACAAGGTAATGATGAATTAGAAAGAGGATGGAGGTATGTTCTTAGTCACCCTAAAGATCTAATTATTGGTGATCCTTCTCAAGGAGTGAGAACTAGATCATCATTTAGAGATGCATGTAATAATTTAGCATTTGTATCTAAAATTGAACCTAAATGTTATGATGATGCTAAAAATGATGTTGATTGGATTAATGCCATGCATGAGGAACTTAACCAATTTGAAAGAAATAATGTTTGGACTCTTATTGAAAGACCTCATGATCATCAAATTATTGGAACTAAATGGGTATATAGAAACAAATTAGATGAACATGGTAATATAATTAGAAATAAGGCAAGATTAGTAGCTAAAGGTTATAATCAAGAAGAGGGAATTGATTTTGATGAAACTTATGCCCCTGTTGCTAGATTAGAAGCCATTAGATTACTTCTTGCTTATGCTTGTTATATGAATTTTAAATTATATCAAATGGACGTTAAAAGCGCTTTCTTGAATGGATATATTGCTGAACAAGTTTTTGTGGAACAACCACCCGGATTTGAAAATCATTTGTTTCCAAATCACGTTTTCAAATTAAACAAAGCTTTGTATGGTTTGAAACAAGCCCCCGGGCATGGTATGAAAGATTAAGCAAATTCTTGATTAGTAATAATTTTATTCGAGGAACTGTGGATACAACTTTATTTATTAAAAGACAAAATAAAGATATATTAGTTATTCAAATCTATGTTGATGATATCATATTTGGTGCCACTAATGAATCTTTGTGCAAAGACTTTGCTAAGCTTATGCAGGGAGAGTTCGAGATGAGTATGATGGGTGAGCTGACCTACTTCCTCGGACTTCAAATTAAACAAAGCAAAGATGGGATCTTCATAAGCCAATCCAAATACACCAAAGAAATGATCAAGAAGTTTGGCATGGAGACATCCAAGAGTATCGGTACCCCTATGAGCTCATCATGTAGACTTGATCTTATAACTCTGAAAAATCTGTTGATTTAAAATTATATAGAGGCATGATTGGATCATTATTATATTTAACTGCTAGTAGGCCAGATATTTTATTTAGTGTTTGCATGTGTGCTAGATATCAAGCAAATCCTAAAGAATCACACTTGCTTGCCGTTAAAAGAATATTTAAATATTTAAATGGAACAATCAATTTGGGTATATGGTATGATAAACAATCTAGCATTGACTTAATAGGATACACTGACTCAGACTTTGCTGGATGTAAATTAGATAGGAAATCAACCACTGGAACTTGCCAGTTTCTAGGTGTTAACTTAATTTCATGGTTTAGCAAAAAGCAAACTTCAGTAGCACTATCTACGGCCGAGGCCGAGTATGTTGCAGCTGGGAGTTGCTGTGCTCAAATCTTGTGGATTAAGCAACAACTAGAAGATTATGGTATTAAACAAAAAGCCATTCCTATAAAATGTGATAATACAAGTGCAATTAGTTTAACTAAAAATCCTATTCAACATTCCAGAACTAAACATATTGAAATAAGACATCATTTCATTAGAGATCATGTTAACAATGGAAATTGTTATTGAATTTTTAAATACTGAAAACAAATTGCTGATATTTTTACTAAGCCACTTGATGAAACCAAATTTTATGAAATCAGAAGAGAATTAGGGATGCTTGATCCAACCATTTAATGAATCATTTAATGAAGTGATATGAAATCTAAAAGTTATGACATCTTTAAATCACATCAATCAAATGAATTTCATGTCAAAATTAATTGCTTATTGTCAAGCTTTATGTCTTTTCAAATTAATAAAAGGCATGTTGTTTAATTTCACCCAACCACCGGTCACTTTAAAGATTTTATTGATGGCAGCTAACTGACCAGGCAACCAAACAGTCACCTGACCAGTTAACCATCAAACCCATTCTCTATATAAGCTTTTTCTCCTCCCGTCTCCTTCAAATCGAGCCGTCTCCTTCAAATTTCTCCTCCGACCGAGCGTCCTCCTCCTTCTCTCACTTTCAATCGTCTCTTCATTCCTTCCATCAAATCCTTCCTACCATTCAACCTACTAATCTATCTAGAAGAAGTTGATGGCTCCCAAGAAGAAGGCCGTCGCTAGAGATGACGATTGTGCCAATCTTCGCCGGAAGTCTTCCACGTCTTCTACTCAAATCAACTCCCTACTTGCTTCAAAATCATTTGTTCATGGGAGGTTAGTAGACTTTAACTTTTTAGAGCAAGAAGGATTCAAAATTGGTAATCTGTTAATTAAACAAGGATGGGATAAGCTTTTATCTACCAAAAGACCTATTTATCCTGAACTTATTAGAGAATTTTATGAAAATATTTCTTTTGGTAATGGAACTATCTCTTCCATTGTGAAAATGACTAAAATAGACCTAGACGGTAAAACACTAGGGTCTGCTTTGAAAATTCCATCTAATGGTTTCCTAGAGATTCTTCCTAGTGAACGCGGATATAAATTGGCCTTATCCTTAATATAGATGATACTGAAGCTAGTAAGATTGAAACTTTAGATGCAAATATGTTATCTGTTGAAAACCGGCTTTTCCATAGTATCATTGCTAAGATTCTCGCCCCTCGTGCTGGATCATTTAATGTGGTAAATGATAGGGACATTTGCATAATGTATGATATCTTAATGGAAGACCCTGTAGATTTACCTGAATTAATGATAACTGTTATGAGAGAATCTATGTCCAAAGCTAAGGCTGCTTTGCCCTACGGAATGTTTCTCACTTATGTTTTTGAATTTTTCAATGTCAAACTTAAAGGAGAAACTGCAGTTGCATTACGTCACTCTGACGTTTTTAATGCTCATTCACTGCACCGTATGGATTTTGCTAAGAGGGATGGTATTTGGTTAAAAATTAGATCTAGAACAGGACAATCTAGTATGCCACCTCCTACTGTGAATCAACTGTCTGTTCTCCTCAGAACTTTTTCACTTATGACTTCAGCCAACCTAATCCATATCTTGCTGCTATGACAGCTGATCAAAATCCTTTTCTTCCTGATCCACCCGAAATCAATGCTTCTGGAACATCTTTTCGCCATGACAACCCTGCTCCTTCTTCTATTCCAACTGTTAGATTATGTGATGATCAACTCCGTCACATTATCAATGAATTGACCCTTGCCACTTCTAGTCGAAGCTCTGGTGACAGTGCTTCTTCCGTCAATGATCAGACTCTTGTACCGCATATCTCCTCTGTTTTTGAAAACATGTCTGAATTTAAACTCATTCTTGAAAGGCTTGTTCATGATGTGAACATTCTTAATGGGAGAGTCTTTCACCACAACGAATCTGTTATGGAACGATTCTGAAAGAGGTAAATTTACTTAAAAGCAAGCTTGAAAACTTTGAGACCAAGGCTGAGTGGGTAGAGTATCAAATGAGATCGAACCAGACCCAGACCCGGGATGCTACAAATGCAGTTGACCATTGGACTGGAACCCTCTAGGCTGAGCCAACTCATGGAGATTCTCATCACTAGTTCTGCAACGTCTGCGCCTGATGCTTCTTTCTCTCATCCACACCTTTTCACTCCACCGGCACGGCCTTCCTCCGTCAAGCCTGAATCGTCAAGCAAGCCAAATGTTTCAGTGCATATTTCTTCATCCGATGACGACAAGATTGTACTTAACTTATATGTTTTGTAGTATTTGAACAACTTGTTATGCTTGTGCTTTATGACTTAAAACATGACATGTAATATCTACTATCTTGCGCTGATCTGCATGACTGTTTTAATTATGATTATGTAATGCATGTTACATCTCCTTGATCTTTATGCTTAAAGTTATTGCAAGACTCTTCAAACTTCTTTTTGATTAATGACAAAAAGGGGGAGAAGAATGTTGCTTGCATACATTAAGGAATGGAGTAAAATAGTAACTCCATATATTCAGGGGGAGAAAAGAAAAAGATTTCACTTATTATTTTGACAGGGGGAGAATTAATGTTTTCTGATTACTCCTGTTTTCTTATTAAACTTCCATATATACACTTGTTCTTTATTTCTTAAAGGTTTTGTCATCATCAAAAAGGGGAGATTGTTGACCCCAGATTGATTTTGATGATTACAAAATAAATTAAGCAATTCTAAGATTGATACAGGGAAGTTCGGTCGCCTTGCAAGTAAGTATCTTCATGCAAAATTGACTGGTAAGAAAGTACTTTATTTAATTTGCTTTGAACATGATTATTAGCCTTGGAGTTAACTGGCTAGCTAGCTTGTTAGTTATTTAGCTAACTGGCACGCCTTTCAGCTAGCTGGAAAGTTTCTCAGTGTATGGGCCGAACCGTCTTGAAATTTAGCTAGCTGTCTAGCTAGCTTGTTAGCTAGCTGAAGCTCTTCTCAGCTAACTAAGGAACTTGTCTCAGTAAGCTGGCCAAAGGTCCCTTTATTTCAGCTAACTGATGAGTTAGTTTGTTAGCTAGCTGGAGCCCTTTCAGCTAACTAAATTTCCTGTCACAGTTGCCTGGCCGAACGCCCTCTTTCTTTAGCTAACTGGTGAGTTAGTTTGTTAGCTAGCTGAAGCTTTTTCAGCTAACTAAGGAACTTATCTCAGGTGCCTGGCCGAACGTCCCTTTATTTAGTTAACTGGTGAGCTAGTGGTTAGCTAGCTGGAATTCATTTCAGCTAACTAAAAATCCTGTTACAGTGGTTGGCCGAACACCTTCCATTTTAGCTAGCTGGCTGGATGTCTTGTTAGTTAACTGTAACTCCTTCTAGCTAGCTGACGTTTCTTTTAGTTAACTGCTTAGCTAACTATTTCATCCTGGAGCTAACTGGTAGCTAACTATTTTTCACAGGGAATGTTGCAGCCGAATGGATTTAAATTTTGTTAACTGGAGAGCTAGCTGCCGGTTGGCTAGTTAGCTGGAGAGTTAGCTACTTTATTCAGTTGACTGGCTGCCTTTTTGCTCAGTTAGCCGGAGAGCTAACTAAGCTGGACGGATGGCTGAGTACTTTTGCTTCTAGTTAGCTCGTGAGCTAACTGGCCACTCTTTAGTTAGCTGTTCAGCTAACTAGCTATCTGCTGCCGTTTGGATTTCAAATTGAGTTAGCTGGCGAGTTATCTGCCGAGCTAACTAACATGCTGTTCTTTTTCTATGTTGTCTTGGTTTGCTAACTGATTAGCTAGCTAGGGGTTATTACTTTACTCTTGGACGATGGCATTCATTTCTCAGCTACCTGGAGCTTCTTTCTTCAAGTCCACCGCCGCCTAAAGCTTTTTTTTTCTTCTCTCTCTCTATTGCTATTTCAAGCTATTGTTAACTTTTAATTTTTGAATGTTTACAGTGCTCATCCTTCCCCAAATGGAGATCTGCATTCAATGCTTAAGGGAAACATGTTTAACGGTTATATTTTCTTCCCGTTATTATTTCCATTTATTTCTTTTGTATCTAACGGATATTTTCTTGTTAGATGATTATAAATAGCTGGGATTAGAAGCACACCTGACGATGATTTTTGAAAAGAAATTTCAAAGAGAGAAAAATCCAAGAAAAGAGCCTTCATTAATATTTGTTGAGTGGTTGCTGTGCATTCAAGCTCATTCCTTGCTCGAAAGGTCGTCCGAATCATTGAAGCTTTTCAAGCATTCAAGACTTCAGCTGCTCCAACCGAGTTCATTTATTGCTGAGTTTATTGCTTCAAAAAGTTGTAAAGTATATTCTGAATATTTGCTCTTTGTAGGAGCTTCTTCTTTACATACTCTGATTATCTTGTAAAAGGGTTAGTGAACCCTGGTTTGTTGGCTTTCTTGTGCCATTTAAACAAGAGGACTAGTCTAGGTTTGGCTAGGGGTTCTTGGCTTCCTTGTGCCATGAAACAAGAGGACTAGTGTTGACCCAATTGATGATTTTGATGATTAATAAAACTATTTGAGTATAATTTTTGAAGGCTCTGATGATTTTGATTTAGTGTTCAGCCTATAAGACTATTGAAAATCAAATCAGGAGTTACAATGTGTTCTGGATCGAATCTAATGTCTAGGTAAGAATTGCAGACATTAGAGTCGACTCCGAGAATCACAGAGCCGACTCCGGAACTGGCACGGTCATTAGAGTCGACTCCGAGACTGTTAGAGTCGACTCTCACAGATAAAGCAGAAAGTTGATTTTTCTGGCCCCGACCTAGAGTCGACTCCGGGTAGTTAGAGTCGACTCTGGAAAAGTTTCTTGTCGACCCCAGAAAAGCCAGAGACGACTCCGGAATATTATTTTAAAACGCCTCGAGCTAGAGCCGACTCCAGAAAAGTTAGAGTCGACTCCAACCCACCTGGAACGAAAAGTAAAGTTGACAGATCAGCTCTAACGGTAATATTTCTATTTTACCTCATTTCTAACGGAAATATTTTGATACAAGGTACACTCCAACGGATAGTTTTCTTCTAAAAATGATGTAAAAGAAATCTATCAAAAGGGAAGTCTATTGTTCAAAAAAATGGGAAGAAAAAGAGGAGAGAAAAAGAACGAAAAATCTAAAAAACAAAGAGAGAAAATCTGAGATAGACAAATCCTATTTCAAAAATCCGTGAGCTTGAATCTTGAGAGGAAAACCTTCTAGCTCAAATCCACTCCACTCCAAAAGGCTCAAGAGGAATCCAAAGTGTTCAAATCAAAGTCTGGCGGATTTCCCAACTTGGAGAGAGGAGATTCATTTCTTACTTTTCAACCCTTCTCAACTGCTTCAACCACGAAGAATCGAAGCTGAGGCTTGATTCAATCCAGCAAGGAGAAGAAGAAAAGAAGAAAAGATCAAAAGCCAACCTATCTTCAAATCAGGCTTTTCTAAACTTTGTTATTCTTAATTTGTATATTTGCTCATTGAGGAGCTTTGTATTCACACACAGTACTTATCTTATTTTTGCCTAGTTCAATCTGGGGATTGAATTAGAGGAGGTAGTTTTACCTCGGTTTAAGCTTGTTTAAGCTTGGGTTAGTTGTGAGCCCATGAAAACAACGTGTAGGGTTTTGTGCTGGTAAGCCCGAGTAAAACCGGCTGGGTTCGTTGTGCACCCGAGAAAACAACAAGTTTGAGTTGTGAGCTTGGAAAACAACTTGGCTGTAATCTAGAGAGATTATAGTGTGGACCCAAGTGAATCTTGGGAGTGGATGTAGGTGCTGGTTACACCGAACCACTATAAAATCTTTTGTGTTTGCAGTGTCTCATTGTCTCTTTATCTATCTCTATCTTACTCACTGCACTTTATAGGTATCTTGCATTTGCCCTCTTTAATCTCAAGCAAACTATTTTAAAAAGGAGCTAATTTTTTAAAGAACCCAATTCATCCCCCCCCCTCTTGGGTTGCCATCTGGGCCAACAATTGGTATCAGAGCAAGTGCTCATTTAGAATTTGGTCTCACGATCAAGGGCTAAAGTTCCTTATGGCACACAAAGTGGTTCATGTTTTGCTGAAGGTCATTCTACGAATAGACCTCCTTTATTTAATGGAACCAACTATTCATATTGGAAAGCTAGAATGAGAATATTCATTCAAGCTTCTGACTATGAATTGTGGGGAGTAATAATCAATGGACCTAGTACACCCACACACTTGATAGATGGCACTATTGTTCCTAAGCCTGAAAGGGATTGGAATGATAATGATAGGAGAATGACACATTAAATACTAAAGCCATCAACATTTTATATTGTTCCTTAGACTCTAATGAATTCAACCGAATCTCAACATGTAATTCGCAAAAGAAATTTGGGATAGTTGAAAATAACACATGAAGGAACAAATCAAGTTAAGGAATCAAAAATAAATATTTTGGTCATAAATATGAATTGTTTACAATAGAACAAACTGAAACCATCACATGCATGTTCACTAGATTCACTGATATTGTGAATGGTTTAAAGAGTCTTGGTAGAATTTATTCTAATGCTGACCTTGTGCGCAAAATTCTTAGGTCACTACCAAGAGCGTGGGAAGCAAAAGTCACCGCTATCCAAGAAGCAAAGGACCTCAATGCATTACCTTTAGAGGAGCTTCTAGGATCCCTAATGACCCACGAGCTGACAATGAAGTAGCATGTTGAGGAGGAAACAAAAAGAAAGAAATACTTGCCCTCAAAACTGCAGAAATGGAAGAGAGCAGCAGTGAAAGTAATGATGAAGATGATGATGAAACTGCTCTC
>UESW01005104.1:322334-391602 GCA_900491605.1 Calamus simplicifolius | reverse complement strand
ATTGTGGTTTTGATGGTCACGTCTACCATCAGAAATGCCATGCCCTCAGCAAACCATGGGATGTTCGCAGTCACTGCAATCAACTTGACCTTTTTAAATCTAAGCGTCTTGGACAAGTCTTCAACTCAAAGACATCAACGGTCATGTGCCCCTACCCCTCTTCCATCCGTATGCCACTAGACCTTATGAGAGAGTATATTATTAAAACCGTGTTACATGCAACACAATTGCCAAGGCTCAAAAAAGAACTGCTATGCTAACGTGATGTCCCCCCCTTTTCTTTCTGTATTTTTTCCATCAGCTCACCTTCAATGTAGTCAACCTTAAGTTTCCTTGCCAATTATGGCCTTTATATCTCACCAATGCCACCTTATTATTTTTTGATGCAAAAGATGGGAAGCCAATAACATGTTACAAGAATGGCCAATTATTTAAAGCCAATGCCCTTTGTGCCAAAACCCCTCATCAAACTTTGCCCCTTTGTATTTGTTAAGAAAAATCTTTGTCCCTTTTCATGTAATGCCAGTCACTTTCACCAATGCCCATGAACTCAGATCCAATGAACCTTAACCAGGCGACTACCACCATAACAAACTTGAGTGTTTTCTTATCCACATTCTTGTTGGAAAGGTCGAGAAAAGGTGGTCATGATCACTCTCAAGCAAGCATAAAGGTGAGAAGTGAGAGAGAGTTCTGGGTTTGAACCACTAGTAGTTAGCTCTAAGCTTACAGGTCAAAGTTTTAAGCAGAAGTTCAATGCCCAACAGAGGAGAAAAATTTGGGGATTACCTTTCAATGGGGAATCATTAGATAGAAGGTTGTCCCTTTCACCATCTTACCTCTGTTTGCCTTTAGTCACCTCAACACGAGGGAAAAAAAAAGGGGAGGGATTCTTAAAGAGAGGAGAACATTAGGGGGACAGATATGGGGCTGAGCTCTGGCCGCTATCAGATTGGCATCGGATGGTCTTCATGACGCCAGATAGTTGGTATGAGATCTAACCATTTTTGATGATAAAGTGAAGCTCTAAAGGTGGACCTCCCTTGTAAAAGTATGAATGATAAGAAACTTTTCGGCACATAAAGGAAGGAGAGTGGGAGATGAGCATTTAGAGGAGAACTTTAGTCATGGAGAAGCCTTCTAGGGGTCTGGGGTTTGGTTCCAATTTCCTACAAGTGCAATGGAGTCAGTCAGCCTTTTTGGGTTCTTTCCTACCTCCATCCGCAGGAAATGGCTAGAAGGCAAGGTGCTGAATCTTTACAGAAGACCCTAACAGCCTGTCAGTAAATTGGTCACACTAAATTTATGACAACTAGGTTAAAAGCACTGGTACCCCAAAAAGGTACATGATTCCCGTTTATGAGCAAAAATCTTAAATCAAGATAATATGAAAGAGCCCTAATGATTTAATCCCTTTATCCTAATGGAGAGTTTAACCTGCTAATAAGCACTAGTAACTAGTTTCATGTAACAGGAGAACCAAATTCTGCACCAAACTTTATTAAGTAAATAAAAAGTTTACAGAAGGAGATCATAGGTAAAATGTTCAGAGTATCATATGTTAAATAGCTAGTTAACTCCGAAAGCTTAAGCTTATAGAAAAAGAATCAACGATATATAACATATCTAACATCCTGCCTATGGTCATCTCAATATATAATAGATTATTTCAGGTATTGATATGATGGTCAGCTACTATTTTACAGTACGAGAAATACCATGCCCTGGATTTCAAAATTGTACAAGCATATGGGTTACAAATCAAATTATTTTCATTTGATTTCCCACTAATCCATGTGCCCTTTTAGAACAGTCAAGTAATTATGTGAATCAACGCTATCCAAATGGTTGTTAGACTCATAAGATTAGCCACAAAAAACTCAACCTTTGTAAACTATTTTCATCAACTTTTTTTTTTATCAAATTAACATTAATAATGGTTTATACCTAGCCTGTCTAGCTTCACTCCTCCTAATGGGAAGAAGTTTGGTTATATCCCTCATTGCTATTAATTATTGATTCGATATTAAACTTATCTTATATCTCGCGTTCCAAATGCATTTTAAAGAACTAAAACTTACGCTAGATATTTGCCTCTGATGCATGATTTACTACGTCAGTCCCTGATCAATGCACCACCAAATTTGATGACATAAAAATGACCCAGTGATGGAACGCAGAAGTGATCAGCTCTCATGGACCCCTCAATCAAATTATGTGCTGCTCCAGGGCCCACCAACTTGGCCACAAAGTGGCTGGGGACGTCACCTGAATGGATGGTGGTGATGGAGATGGTCCACCAACTCTTTGGTGCACAGGCTCACTCATGATCTTGATCTCCTTGACAGGGAACCAGATCCAATCCGATGGAACCCAACCCAACCCAAAGCCAAGCCATGTGGGTGTGCGAAGTCCAGCGGCTAAAAGAGATCAGATTAGATGAGACGAGATAAGCTAAGGAGGGTAAGGAGGGGCTCTCACTTTGGGTGCGTGTGCCAAAAGGAAGTTTGGGTTGGGTTGGGTTGTCATCACGTAGCCTTTTGCCGACTCTTTTTTAGATGCTTTGCCACCACAATCTTCTTTGCTCCTCCTTCGCCATATATTCAATGTAAGATTAAATATGTATCTTATGATATAAAGTTTTATTTCTCCGCGTAGATCCAACGCATTCCTTCCTCTCCACACACTTTCCTCTCTTCTTAACCCATGATCAAAAGGCTGCACTCATTCATGTGTCTCAAAAAACAACAAGGTGGGGACCTCTCTTTTCCTTTTCCCTCCTCTCCTTCACCTACAAGACTGCTCTCCACTCTCAACTAATTAATATCATCTTTCAATTTTCCAAACAAATGTAAGTGGAAAAAAGTTTTTTATTTGCCAAAAAAAAAAGTGTTGAATACAGTGATGAGTTCCTTTGTTGTTGTGTGATAAATTTCTATTTAAATATCAGCTGATGAAGCTTAATTATCTCTCTTTGATTTTATGGAGTTTCTTAAGCTTAGTTCTAGGTCTTGAAACTAATTTTTAGTTAAACATTAATAGGATATCAATGTAATAAATGAGACAAGATGTAAAAAATGAGTAACAAAAAAAAGAAAAAAGGGTATCCCACTAGAAGTTTAATTTTACCAATGCTAAATTATGCTTACAGCTCATGTGAAGCAAGCCGATTTTAACATTCCTAACTGAAGTTCTTCATATATTCATTAAGTCAAATTGTCAATACTTTGTGATGATACTATTTGTTTAACTACTTTAGAAATTTATGACAAAAACTATATACATATTGATATTGTCAAGTGAGGTTAAATCAAGTTCAGAATTGCTTGCCAAAGCTTCCTGCCAAGGGGCAACCATGACTGCAAGTTGTGGTGCATGTGTAATGACTCAGATGTACCTTGCATGAATGACTTGGCTGGTTTCCAAATAAGAAGTTTTCTTCCTTCTTCTTCCCCCTGCTATAACATGTCTCCACTTCTTTCTTTGCATTGATTAGAGAAAAGTTTGGGCCAATCCCAACATGCACTACCTTATGTCACTTTCTGAGGTCTTTCCTTTTATCTTCTCTATGATTTCTTGTCTTCCTAGTTGGATGGTGGGTTTTGTCCTTTGTCTTCCCTACATGTGGTCATGTTCATTTGTCCCTTAAAAGTCACTGCTTCAAACTCCTTTAATTTTGTTGCCAAGGATGTGGAGTGGGATTAGAAGCCATATATCCATGGAGAGAATTCTACGTGGAGCTTTCAAAGCACTTTCGGTCCTCACGTTAGATGGCCCTTGTCTGCTCCAATGTTAGCCCCAAGTCAATATTGCTGCCATCCTCGTCCTCTTTTCTATGGGAGGCTGGATTTAGAGAAAAAGAGGCCTCTCTTTATGGGATAGAGCCAAGGAATGATGCCACCGGAACTGCTCTCTTTCTCTCAGAATGTACTGGTACTAGTAGTAGGAGAGATCCACCATTATCAAGCTTGCCTCATAGAATTTCCTGAAGATGATTCTCCCTTAAAATTTAAATCAAGGGACAGGTCTGCTAACAAAAGCGATCTAACGGGCAAAAACAGGTTCAAGTTGTTCACGGAAAGTAGAGAACTGGGGAAGCCAATGGTCATCAACCATGGTCAATATGCTTGAAGGTTCTTGAGAGGTTGAAACTTAACCAAGAAGTTGGAAATCTGAATTTGATAAAGAATCTAGATGAGGTCAATTGAGGGAACTCATAATACTTGAATATAAATGGATCCTAGTCAAGTATTATGATTCAGGTTCCATGAAACTATTGTATCCATCGTTTTTAGTTGTTCTTTTCTTTTTTCTTGCAGTCAGTGTTTAGTTATTCACAGGCATGCCTCAAGTGAAAGGCCAAAACCCTCCCTCGCTCATCATACTGACACGGTATCCATTCATTGTGGCGTGGGGCGTGATGGGATGCCAACAAGGACCTGCAACAAAATAATGGGTGCGAATCATGGCATTGCTTGCAATGGGCCCTTGCATGAGAGCAGCTTCACAACCAAATTAAATTTCTACTGGAGGTCCAAACTACAAGAATGGTCCTCTCATAAGCCATACCCTCTTGCGTACCAAGTTAGGCTTCAATTAATGATCCTTAAAATTCTGCTTCAAGACCATTTGGTGGACCATCTCGAAAGGTTTTATGACCATTTAGAGGGAATTTTTTAAGGTTATTATACACCAGCCGTGGGACAACATTATTAAAGAACCTGAAAAATCTGTCCTCTGAGATCTACACTTCAAACTAAAGTCACCATGCAAGTCAACTGTCCTCTGTGTAATTAATCTTTGAGTGGCATAAAAGGCAAGGCTTAAATAAAAGGGAAGCCAACTGTGCACAAGCTTGCTAGGTCTTTAACTGAGACCCACAGCTCACAAACTAAATCTTGTCATATATTCTGCCATGCCCTTTAATCTTTCACTGCCTTCTTGGCCTTCTCTCCTATTTGTTTATCCAAACTAAATCTTTCTTTCTAATCCACTTGGCGAGGTAAAAGAATGGCACATGTTTCTGCCAAGAAGTCGGTCTCAGCATTTCTCCACCAAGCACCAATCAGCCGTGAAGGCATCACAAAAAGAAAGGCTAATAATGATGCTTTTGTTTTCCTTTCTAAAGAAGACTCTTGTCCAATAATTTATAGAATCGCTGTCATAGAAGCATTGACTGCAGACCACCTGATGTCAAATTACAGTACAGTGGAGCATGGCCAAGAATTTGGAGACGCATCTAATCATATATTATTATCCATTAAGAGAACAATTACTTTATGTGGATCGACCTGACGAACTTTACGAACGAGAGTTATCCTAGACTGTGAATGAAGGTTGGCAGGAAGAAAAATCAACACTTTTGACGAGAATTTCTGGTGCGATTTTAGGGAAAGGGCTCATAAAATACCCTCAAAACTTGTTGACATAGGACCAGGGGTTCCTGAGTTAAGGCTGCAGAGGCTTCGCCACCCAAAATAAAGCATCATACCTTGCCAGAGTTCATGGCGGCTGAACATCATAGAAACAAGTAAATAAATCTCTACTTTGAGCTGAATGTCAAAAAAATAAAAAATAAAAACAGCTTAAGAACGAATGATTAATAAAATATTTTATAGCTCCCAACAAAATAAATAATGTAAAATGATTGCAATTTTATAAGACAAGAAAAAGCCTTGCTGCACTGCATGCGGTGCAACAGAAATTATACCACATACGATGCATGCACACGCATGCCAAAAATAAAAAAAATACTTTTGCTCTTAGCATGCATACGCATACGCGTGCTAATCATCGCATGCGGTGCGCTTATTCTGCACCGCGCATGGTACAACAAGACTTTTTCATAAGATAAATGGAACCATCTAGCCCTTACCTTGATATGGCCAGCTGCCCATAGCCCGCAAGTCCATATTGGCTCGGGCTGGCTTTTAATTTTTTTAATTTTTTATATACTAAATTAGCCAAAATGTCTCAAATATACAATTACTTATGGCTATTAAAGGGGGTATTTTGGCGAGAAAATTTTTTTGTGCACCATGTGTGGTGCAGAAAGGGGCGCACTATGCATGTGATTGATCCACCTAGCAAGTGCCATTCCCTCAAACATTAGAAAGGATATTTTTGTTCTTAGTGTATGTGCATGCAGATCAATCATCGGGCACGATATGTGCCTTCTACATCGCAATGCACAAAGACTTTGTTTTGGCAAACCTACCCTCCACGCCTCAAGCTGTTACCCAGCCATGCTGGCTTGTGGGCCTCAAACCTCTAGACCAGGATGGCACAGAGGTTCCAGCCATGTTTGGCACAGCCCAATACTGTTCATTGTGGGCTGTGCCGAGCCACATCATGGTAGGCCATTGCGCAGCAGCACTGCATGTTTTACATCACTAATAATGCATCATATACCATTGCAAATTCACAAGAAAGAACCAAGTATCCTCCTGATGGCATGCTCGCTGTTCTCATGAGGCTAGCCTCGACTGAATCAAGAAACTTCAAGCATAACTGTTGTTCCAAGGAAAAGAAAATTCCAAAAGCCAAGTGATGTGGCTGATCCAACGCCGTTAGAGAATCGTGAAGGAAGCTGACAGAGCCCCGCTTCGACCTCCAAGGCCCATCTCGACCTCCGCGTCGGTCACCCACGTCCAAGCTACGTGAGCCACTCCCCCCGAGAGCTCCCGTCGGTCTCGGGGTGCATCAACAGCATCCTATCCCGAGACCCCCCGTCGGTCTCGGGGTCCATTCACATAATCCTACCCCGAGGCCCCCGTCGGTATCGGGGTCCATTCACAGCATCCTACCCCGAGACCCCCCGTCGGTCTCGAGGTCCATTCACATAATCCTACCTCGAGGCCCCCCGTCGGTCTCGGGGTCCATTCATAGCATCCTACCCCGAGCCTCCAAGGCCGACAGCCCAACCGGTCGACGGCTTCAAGGCGGCCCCGGCGTCTTCCTAGCCGGCCCCGGCCTGTCCCAGCCAGGCGGCCCTGGCGTCTCCCAACCGGCCCCGGCCTATCCCAGCCAGGCGGCCCCGGCATCTCACAGCCAGCCCCGGCCTGTCCCAGCCAGCCCCGGCCTGTCCTAGCCAGGCGGCCGATGGCTTCAAGGCGGCCCCGGCACCTTCCAGTCGGCCCCAACTTGTCCCAGCCAGGCGGCCCTGGCACCTTCCAGTCGGCCCCGACTTGTCCCAGCCGGCGGCCCTGGAGTCTTCCAGCCGGCCCCGGCCTGTCCCAGCCAGGCGGCCCTGGCGTCTCCTAGTCGGCCCAGGCCTGTCCCAGCCAGGCGGCCCTGGCGTCTCCTAGCCGGCCCCGGCCTGTCCCAGCCAGGCGGCCCCGGTGCCTCCAGCCGGCCCCGGCCTGTCCCAGCCAGGCGGCCCCGCCGTCTCCTCGCCAGCCCGGCCTATCCAAGCCAGGTGGCCCCGATGTTCTCTCGACGGCCCTGGCCTGTCCCAGCCAGGCGGCCCCAGCCTGTCCCAGCCAGGCGGCCCCGGCGTCTCCTAGCCGGCCCCGACCTGTCCCAGCCAGGCAGCCCCGGCGTCTTCCAGCCGGCCCCGGCACCAGCCAGCCAGCCTCGGCCTGTCCCAGCTAGGCGACCCCGGCGTCTCCTAGCCGGCCCCGGCCTGTCCCAGCCAGGCGGCCCCGGCGTCTTCCTAGCCGGCCCTGGCCTGTCCCAGCGGGGGCGTCTTATAGCCGGCCCCGGCCTGTCCCAGCCAGGCGGCCCCAGCCAGCCGGCCCCAGCCTGTCCCAGCCAGGGGCCCCGACGTCTCCTAGCCGGCCCCGGCCTGTCCCAGCCAGGCGGCCCCGGTGTCTCCTAGCCAGCCCCGGCTTGTCCCAGCCAGCCGGCCCCGGCCTATCCCAGCCGGCCCTAGCCTGTCCCAGCCAGGCGACCCCGGCGTCTCCTAGCCGGCCCCGGCCTGTCCAGCCAGGCGGCCCCGGCACTAGCCAGCCGGCCCCGGCCTGTCCCAGCCAGGTGGCCCGGCGTCTCCTAGCCGGCCCCGGCCTGTCCCAGCCAGGCGGCCCCGGTGTCTTCCAGCCGGCCCTGGCCTATCCCAGCAGGCGGCCCCGGCACCAGCCAGCCGGCCTCGGTCTATCCCAGCCAGGTGGCCCCGGCGTCTCCTAGCCACCCCGGCCTGTCCCGGCCTGTCCCAGCCGGGCGGCCTCGGTGCCTCCTAGCCGGCCCCGGCCTGTCCCAGCCAGGCGGCCCCGGCACCATCCAGCCGGCCCCGGCCTATCCCAGCCAGGCGGCCCCGGCGTCTCTTAGCCGGCCCCGGCCTGTCCAGCCAGGCGGCCCCGATACCAGCCAGCCGACCCGGCCTATCCCAGCCAGGCGGCCCCGGCGTCTCCCAGCCGGCCCGGCCTGTCCCAGCCAGGCGGCCCCGGTGTCTTCCAGCTAGCCCCGGCCTGTCCCAGCCAGGCAGCCCCGACACCAGCCAGCCGACCCCTGGTTTCTCTTCTCCGGTGGAACATGACCCACCAACTAGCTGCAGCCACCGACCTTGATGGGACTTGACATGCAGTCACATATCAAAGAAGGAGGCAAGCTCTGCCATTGCTGCCATCACCTTAAATACTCTGACAAAGTGGTTGAACCCCATGCCTCACAGACGCCAGCTCTGACACTTCACCCATCAAGGTCATCATTACAAGGCTTCAACCATTCAAGCCAGACAAACTCTTAAGCGCCTATAAGATGGGTAAGAGGGACTCCCGACCAGGTAACATGCTCATGACACCCCTTAACGCTCACAATGAGAGATCTCTCTCTTGGAGCCATCTCTATCTTTCTCTTTCGAGCTTCCTTATGCTCACGGCTGAGGCCCAGACCACTGACTTGAGCGTCGGAGGGTCCCCGCCGGAATCTCTGGCCCTCGGTTCTTGCTTGCAGGCGCAAGGAGCTCGCTGGATGAGGCGACCGCACGCTCGAGGCCGGTGATTCTGCGTCATCAGATTGGCGCGCCAGGGGGGGATAAGAGAGATTTCGAATCGGCAATCGACAACTCCTCTCTCCCCGAGCTCTTAAACAATGGTGAAGACCCGTGCGCAAGAGGTCTCCACCAGCTATGCTGGGGGGCAGCGTCAAGTCTTTGGTGGTGATACACGCCCGGAAGGTCCTCACCAATCATGCCGGGGGGCATCCATGTCACATAGAGCAACAAGGGACCATTCTCTCTGCTCCTCAGTCACCACCAACCTCAGCTGCTTTCATCAACCAGAGGCGGACTGCAGCATGGGTCGAAGAATAATTTCCAAAAGGGGTGAACTTGAGACATTATTCGTCATCTCAAGGATTTATGGTCATGTCAATTTCTGGTGATAGTAAGCCGAGAGCCAAACCGAGCCTAGGACCTTTTGCGGATTTCGTTCTAGCTACTCTCAAGCTTCTGCATCAAGGTCAATCAATCTCTTCAAAGAAAGAACTAGGCAAAGGGGCCTCCCAGCAACATCTCCTAATCGTCCACCCTTAGTGGACTCTCCCGGCCGCTCGTCTTCAATGACCGCCAACTGTCGGGGCTTTCCTCAATGAACTACAGCTTTGTCCCGGTTTCCAGCTTCTTCCCGGCGAGACATCTCGTCCTGGCCTCCAATGCGAGGGGAGGCCCAAGTAAGGGCAACGACACTTCCAATCCGACCAACATGACTCCCTGGGGGCAGGTCACCAGCGAACGGAAGTGCTCAAATCCATAAAAAGAAAAAACAGGGGGTGCTACAAGAGCTAAGTACGCTGCACCTAATACAATTTCCATTCATAGATACTTAAAAATGTCATGCAGGGAAGACTAACCTCGCGTTGGCGTTCCAGAAGCCCAATGTACCATTGGCACCGAAGACCGGTGTACCATCGGATCCAAAAAGCCCAACTCCGGTCGGCAATCAAAACCCGATGTACCATCGGCGCTAAAGCCCGAGGCCAGCTCGGTTAAAAAGGCTCCTGATGACTTCAACTCTCAGGTCGCCCTTCGGGGTTAAAAAGGCTCCTAACGACTCTCAACTCTCAGGTCGCCCTTTCGGGTTAAAAAGGCTCCTACGACTCTCAACTCTCAGGTCGCCCTTCGGGGTTAAAAAGGCTCATGATGACTTTCAACTCTTAGGTCGCCCTTTGGGGTTCAAAAGGCACTCAACGCTCTCAACTTTGCCTCAGCAACCCAATGCCCTGGACCAGCCAGGCATAAAGCCCGACTCCGGTCAGCACCAAAGCCCTGGGCCAGCCAGGCATGAAGCCCGACTCCGGTCGGCACCAAAGCCCTGGGCCAGCCAGGCATAAAGCCTGACCGCAGTCGGCACCAAAGCCCTGGGCCAGCCAGGCATGAAGCTCAATGTACCACTGGCAGAGCGGTCTACCACCGGCTCTCAGCAACAAAAGTCCGGGTCCAGCAGGGACGGCCTCGGCCGGCCCCAAGTACCGGCACCAAAGCCCTGGGCTAGCCAGGCATAGAGCCCGACCCCGGTCGGCACCAAAGCCCTGGGCCAGCCAGGCATGAAGCCAAGTGTACCACTGGCAGAGCGGTCTACCACCGGCTCTTAGCAACAAAAGTCCGGGTCCAGCAGGGATGGCCCCGGCCGGCCCCAAGCGTCGGCACCAAAGCCCTGGGCCAGCCAGGCATAAAGCCCGACCCCGGTCGGCACCAAAGCCTGGGCCAGCCAGGCATAAAGCCCGACCCCGGTCGGCACCAAAGCCCTGGGCCAGCCAGGCATGAAGCCCAGTGTACCACTGGCAGAGCGGTCTACCACCGGCTCTCAGCAACAAAAGTCCGGGTCCAGCAGGGACAGCCCCGGCCGGCCCCAAGCGCTGGCACCAAAGCCTTGGGCCAGCCAGGCATAAAGCCCGACCCCGGTTGGCACCAAAGCCCTAGGCCAGCCAGGCATGAAGCCCAGTGTACCATTGGCAGAGCGGTCTACCACTGGCTCTCAGCAACAAAAGTCCGGGTCCAACAGGGACGGCCCCGGCCGGCCCCAAGCGCCGGCACCAAAGCCCTGGGCCAGCCGGGCATGAAGCCCGATGCCCGTCGGCACATGAAGCCCTGCACCCAGCCAGGCATGAAGCCCGACCCCGGTTGGCACATGAATCCCTGCACCCAGCCAGGCATGAAGCCCGACCCCCATCAGCACATGAAGCCCTGCGCTAGCCAGGCATGAAGCCCTGCACCCAGCCAGGCATGAAGCTCGACACCCGTCGGCACATGAAGCCCTGCGCTAACCAGGCATGAAGCCCTGCACCCAGCCAGGCATGAAGCCCGACCCCCGTCGGTACATGAAGCCCTGCGCCAGCCAGGCATGAAACCCTGCGCCCAGCCAGGCATGAAGCCCGACACCCGTCGGTACATGAAGCCCTGCGCCAGCCAGGCATGAAGCCCTGCACCCAGCCAGGCATAAAGCCCGACACCCGTCGGCGCATGAAGCCCGACGCCCGTCGGCACATGAAGCCCTGCACCCAGCCAGGCATGAAGCCCGACGACGTCGGCACATGAAGCCTGCATCCAGCCAGGCATGAAGCCCGACACCCGTCGGCACATGAAGCCATGCGCCAGCCAAGCTTGAAGCCCGACGCCCGTCGGCACATGAAGCCCTGCACCCAGCCAGGCATGAAGCCCGACACCCGTCGGCACATGAAGCCCTGCGCCAGCCAGGCATGAAGCCCGACGCCCATCGGCACATGAAGCCCGACACCCATCGGCACATGAAGCCCTGCACCCAGCCAGGCATGAAGCCCTGCATCCAACCAGGCATGAAGCCCGACACCCGTCCGCACATGAAGCCCTGCGCCAGCTAGGCATGAAGCCCTGCACCCAGCCAGGCATGAAGCCCGACACCCGTCGGCACATGAAGCCCTGCGCAAGCCAGGCATGAAGCCTTGCACCCAGCCAGGCATGAAGCCCGACGCCCGTCGGCACATGAAGCCTGCACCCAGCCAAGCATGAAGCCCGACACCCGTCGGCACATGAAGCCCTGCGCCAGCCAGGCATGAAGCCCAACGCCCGTCGGCACATGAAGCCCGACGTCCGTCGACACATGAAGCCCTGCACCCAGCCAGGCATGAAGCCCGACACCCGTCGTCACATGAAGCCCTATGCCAGCCAGGCATGAAGCCCTGCACCCAGCCAGGCATGAAGCCCGACACCCGTCGGCACATGAAGCCCTGCGCCAGCCAGGCATGAAGCCCTGCATCAGGCGAGGATCAGCCACTTGAGAGGTAACGCCCCTTTCGCCTTGCTGGGGTAGGCCCGCTTCATCTCAGGGGCGAGAGGGCATCTGATGTGGCTGATCCAACGCCATTAGAGAACCGTGAAGGAAGCTGATAGATCCCTGCTTCGACCTCCAAGGCCCATCTCGACCTCCGTGTCGGTCACCCACGTCCAAGCTACGTGAGCCACTCCCCCCGAGACCCCCCGTCGGTCTCGGGTGCATCAACAGCATCCTACTCCGAGACCCCCCATCGGTCTTGGGGTCCATTCACATAATCCTACCCAAGGCCCCCGTCAGTCTCGGAGTCCATTCACAGCATCCTACCCCAAGCATCCAAGGCCGACAGCCCCAACGGCCGACGGTTTCAAGGCGGCCCCGACATCTTCCTAGCCGGCCCCGGCCTGTCCCAGCCAGGCGGCCCCGGTGTCTTCTAACCGACTCCGGCCTGTCCCAGCCAGGCGGCCCCGGTGTCTTCCAGGCGGCCCCAGCCTGTCCCAGCCAGGCGGCCTCGGCGTCTTCCTAGCCGGCCCCGGCCTGTCCCAGCCAGGCGGCCGACGGCTTCAAGGCGGCCTCGACACCTTCCAGCCGGCCCCGGCCTGTCCCAGCAAGGTGGCCCCGGCGTCTTCCAGCCGGCCCCGGCCTGTCCCAGCCAGGCGGCCCCGATGTCTCCTAGCCAGCCCCGGCCTGTCCCAGCCAGGCGGCCCCGGCGTCTTCCAGCCAGCCCGGCCTGTCCCAACCAGGCGGCCCGGTGCCTCCAGCCGGCCCCAGCCTGTCCCAGCCAGGCAGCCCCGCCGTCTCCTCGCCGGCCCCGGCCTGTCCCAACCAGGCGGCCCCGCCGTCCTCTCGCCGGCCCCAGCCTGTCCCAGCCAGGTGGCCCCGACGTCTCCTAGCCGACCCCGGCCTATCCCAGCCAGGCGGCCCCGGCGTCTTCCAGCCGGCCCCGGCCTATCCCAGCCAGGCGGCCCTGGCACCAGCAAGCCGGCCCCAGCCTGTCCCAACCAGGCGGCCCGGTGTCTCCCAGCCGGCCCTGGCTTGTCCCAGCCAGGCGGCCCCGATATCTTCCTAGCCGGTCCCGGCGTCTTCCTAGCCGGCCCCGGCTTCTCTTAGCCGGCCTCGGCCTGTCCCAGCCAGGCGGCCCCAGCGTCTCCTAGCCGGCCTTGGCCTATCCCAGCCAGGCGGCCCCGGCACCAGCCAGCCGGCCCCGGCCTGTCCCAGCCAGGTGGCCCCGGCGTCTCCTCGCCGGCCCTGGCCTATCCCAGCCAGGTGGCCCCGGCATCTTCCTAGCCGGCCCCGGCTTGTCCCAGCCAGGCGGCCCCGGCGTCTTCCTAGCCGGCCCCGGCCTATCCTAGCCAGGCGGCCCCGGCATCTTCCAGTCGACCCCGACCTGTCCCAGCCAGGCGGCCCCGGCACCAGCCAGCCGGCCCCGACCTATCCCAGCCAGGCGGCCCCGGCACCAGCCAGCCGGCCCCGGCACCAGCCAGCCGGCCCCGACCTGTCCCAGCCAGGCGGCCCCGCGCCGGCCCCGGCCTGTCCCAGCCAGCCGGCCCCGGCCTATCTCAGCTAGGCGGCCCCGGCGTCTCCTAGCTGGCCCCAGCCTATTCCAGCCAGGTGGCCCTGGCACCAGCTAGCTGACCGCGGCCTGTCCCAGCCAGGTGGCCCCGGCGTCTCCTAGCCGGCCCCGGCCTGTCCCAGCCAGGCGGCCCCAGTGTCTTCTAGCTGGCCCCGGCCTGTCCCAGCCAGGCGGCCCCGGCCTGTCCTAGCCAGGCGGCCCCGACGTCTCCTAGCCGGCCCCGGCCTGTCCCAGCCAGCCCCGGCCTGTCCCAGTCAGGCAGCCCCGATGTATCCTAGCCGGCCCCGGCCTGTCCCAGCCAGGCGGCCCCGGCACCAGCCAGCCGGCCCCGGCCTATCCCAGCCAGGCGGCCCCGGCGTCTCCTAGCCGGCCCCGGCCTGTCCCAGCCAGGCGGCCCCGGTACCAGCCAGGCGGCCCCGGCCTATCCCAGCCAGGCGGCCCCGGCATCTCCCAGCCGGCCCCGGCCTGTCCCAGCCAGGCGGCCCCGGCGTCTTCCAGCCGGCTCCGGCCTGTCCCAGCCAAGCGGCCCCGGCACCAGCCAGCCGGCCCCTGGTTTCCCTTCTTCGGTGGAACAAGACCCACCAACTAGCTGCAGCCACCGACCTTGATGGGACTTGACCTGCAGTCACATATCAAAGAAGGAGGCAAGCTCTGCCATTGCTGCCATCACCTTAAATACTCTGACAAAGTGGTTGAACCCCATGCCTCACAGACTTCAGCTCTGACACTTCACCCATCAAGGTCATCATTACAAGGCTTCAACCATTCAAGCCAGACAAACTCTTAAGCGCCTATAAGATGGGTAAGAGGGACTCCCGACCAGGTAACATGGTCATGACACCCCTTAACGCTCACAACGAGAGATCTCTCTCTCGGAGCCATCTCTATCTTTCTCTTTCGAGCTTCCTCAAACTCACGGCTGAGGCCCAGACCACTGACTTAATCGTCGGAGGGTCCCCGCCGGAATCTTCGGCCCCCGGGACTTGCTTGCAGGCACGAGGAGCTCGCTAGAGGAGGCGACCGTACGCTCGAGGCCGGTAATTTGGCGTCATCAGGTTATCTGCATCATCTCGACCTCTGTTCAATCAGTGAAATGGGAAAGCTCAGTTGCAGAAATATCAGATCCTGATTGATAGCATGAAGTTCTACGATATAAATAGGTCATTTACGTTTCCCATGGTATTAAATGTCCTTCACCTAAAGAAGAATCAGAACGGCATGTCACCAATTTAGAGGCTTGTTGACCATTGCTGCCACATCCCTGCTTCAAATGCCCAGATTCCGCTTTTCCTTTCTTTATATTTTGTCAATTTGTGTGATTCAGGCTCAGGTTCTGATGCTTTAAAAGTACTGCTCAACAGGACCATTATTAATATAGACTGAAGCAATAAGAAAACATAGCTCTCTACCAAAAAAAAAATTAAGAGTTCTCAACTCACTTATTATGACCCTAACTCTTTCAGCATAATTTAACACCCCCGAGGACTCCTAGCGAACCTAAAATTCTACTAAATACAAAACCTTTTAGCAGCCAATAGAAGGGAAAGAAACGATGCTAAGAGTTAGGACTCTTAAAATCTGTCCTTGTTCTCTGGATCAAATCTCAACTAGGGATGACAATTTTCTCGATTTGATCGTTTATTCGATCAATATCATTTTTAACGGATCGAAGAATCTTCGGTCTAAACGGCTTAATGGGTAACGAGGATTACTCATTAACGAGTAAACGGCTCAGGAACGATATTCTTGGTCTTATCCCCATTTATCCATTCCCGTCCCGTTAACTTTAATATAATATATTTAAATTTTATATTAAATATTAAAAATTTAAATAAATAAAATATATATAGTAAAACATGTTTGAATCATTTTTTATCTCTTTTTTTTATAAAATAATTTTATTTTTTTATATAACGGCCAAATGGGTATCCAATGGGTACCCTTTTATCCGGTCGGGTATCCTCTTTCCTGCCCCATTAACTATAACGGTTTAGCGGGACGAAAAATGGGAACATTTTTTCTAATGAGAACGAAAATCGGTAAAGGCCATTCCGGACCATCCCCGGGCCGTTGATGCTTTTTGGCTGGATTAAGGTCCAAACTATCTTTTGGTCTCGCAATCCGTGCCCTCCATTGGTCCAAACAACTATCTGAGCACCTAGCTAATTCTTGCACCCTTTGGTGTCCTCCCTTGGACCCAAGCAAATAATTTTTAGCAAATGCAGCTCCCACCATTTGGAAAACCTGATACCATAAGTAAGGAAGAAACTCCAAAAACTATTGCCAGTTGATCTGGCCAGCAAAAACCTAGCAATCTGCATCAGTTTCATGTTAGAGGTCTTTAGCTGATAAATATTTCTTGGCAAGACCTCCACACATAACTACATTTTTATTTGTTGCACTCCTGTTTTCAAGGACTATTATGATCATAGCATCCAGGGGTATTTGATAAATGACTCTTGAAAAGTTGCGATTATAATTTTAATTCTATTGACTAGTTCTATAAATTCTAATCCCTTTATATATAGATATATATATATCATTCTAGTAGATACACTTGTCTCATTAGTGTGTACATTTATATTTATATTCTCACTATTCATACTTATCCGCACATTACATACATTTATTAGAGATCGCTTGTTAAAAATAAAATCTTGGATAAGTCAAAGAAATAAAGGGAAATAGTCCGAGAATAGAGGACAAAGTTAATGCGTAGGTGGATGAACAGGCACTACAAGAATCCTACATTTTAGCGACGCCAAAATGGCATTGCTAACAAAGAAAATGGCATCGCTAATTACAATTAACGATTCCAAAAAATGGTCGTTAAATCGTTGATCACTAAGAAATTTAGCAATACCAACGTGGTGCATCGCTAAATAGCAATGCCATTATCGACGCTAAAACAAGCGTCGCAATATGCCATTGCTAATTAGCGACACTGCATGTGCATTGCTGAATGCATCCCTAATTAGCGACTCCTCTAATGCCGTTACTAATTAGATTTATCATTTCTTCAATTCATGGCCTATCTTACAAAACATTGCAAAATTATAAGAAATGTTAATATTTGTAACAATATTTAAAATATGAATTGTAGCAAATATGTTAACAAATAATTAACACGGACATCTTTAACCTTATAACAGACAAATATTTGTAACAATATTTAAATCATGAATCAAATATATAAACACAGATTGAAAGTTTATTTATAAACTTTAATATTTGTTACAAATAATATATACCAATTTTCGATGAATAATAGCTAAAATTTCCAATGAAATGTTTGCTAAGGTAGAATTGAGTATGAAGAAGATTTGAGTAAGATCTATTGAGAATTTGAAGAAAGGAAGAAGAAATAGAGATAAGGATTAAAACCGAGAGATATGAAGATAAGAATATGAATAGAGGCTTGAACACGATTGAATCGCTATCATCAAACGTTATTTGCGCTCTCTGAAATGCTTTTGAGTCAACCACAAATACGTTTGTAGGATTTTAATAAGCCTTGATCAAGGGTGCATAAAACCATTAATGAACCCTTAATCGTAGGAAATATGTATAGATTTTCTGGAATGTGTTCAAAAAAGAACGCTGCGGTCTGGGACTCATTGATTCATCGGAGCGCCGCGACGCTTCGTAATAATTTTTTTCCATTGTGAGAATCGTCGTGAGAGAGTCCGCGACTCTCACCAAAACATCGCTTAATTTAATGTGAAAAAAATCCAACAATCCCCCACTTGGTCACATTGAACTAAGTGCAATCTAGAATAGATTAAAGAAGTGTTAATACAGTCGGCTATCTTTTGATTTAAATCTAACCTTAGTGAAAGCATCATAAAGTCTTAACGAGATTGCTGATAGCATAGAAGCTTTGAACCATTATCCCTTGTGTCAAGACCGATGACACTCCACACACACTCCTTAGAGTTCTTTGCCTACACCATTCGCTCAGCATAATTTATGGCCATGTGCTTATCTTGTTTCATGAACCTTTTCATAAGAGAAACTTCAACTCTCACTTGAGACGATACCATCTCAAGGTTCACATAGGTGAAGTTCTTTTAGTATCTCTGTTACAGTAGATACTTGTCCACATTATTGAACTTCATTAAGAGTTTAAAACTCAACCTTCCAACTTGTAACAGTCAGCACTATACACTAAGTGCAACTACAATCTACTTATCAATGATTTGTTATCCATTGAACCTAAGATTAGTTATTTCCTAGTATTGGGTTGGGTTGCCATCATTGATGGACTTTTACTCAAGGAGTTTTAGACACATCCCTCTGAAAGTCATCTTCACTAAATCTCTTGTAAGAGGTTTAGTAAGTGGATCAGCTAGATTATAGTTTGATCGCACAAAAATAAGAGGAATTATTCCTTCCTTGATTAAATTTCTTACATACCCATGTCTTAAACTAATGTGTCTAGACTTTCCATTGTACACTTTGCTGTACGCTCTAACTAAAGTGGCTTGGCTATCACAATATATCGATAGTTGAAATATTCTCACAATCCAATAAAATTTCCAATAGAAGACTCCTTAACCACTCAGCCTCATGTCCTGCTGAAGCTAGAGCCACAACTCTGACTCCATTGTTGAGTGTGTAATGCAAGTTTGTTTCTTGAATTTCTAAGATATTGTAGCATTCGCTAGTGTAAACACCCAACCAGTGATAGATTTACTATTTTCACACTCGATATCCAACTTGCATCAGTATATGGTTCCAATACAGCAGAAAATTTAGAGTATTTTAGACTTAGCCTTTTGGTTTTTAAAAGATAACTAAAGTCTCTACCAATAGCCTTCCAATGATCTACACTTGGGTTGCTAGGAAACCTACTCAACTTACTAACTACAAATGCTATATCGGGTCTAGTATATTGCATCAAATATATTAGATAGCCAATAGCACTTGCATACTCAAGTTGAGCCATGGTTCATCCACTATTCTTTTCAAGCTTAAGACTTGGATCAAACGGGGTATTCACTTTTTTGAACTTCAAATGTTTGAACTTGTGTAACACTTTCTCAATATAATATGATTGATCAAGTTTAAAACCCCCACTATTTTGTTTTACTTTGATGCCCAAAATAGTGTCAACTTGTCCAAAATCTTTCATCTTGAAAGTGGATGATAGAAACCCCTTCGTTTCGTGTATGCCTTTCATTTCATTGCTAATGATCAACATATCATCAACATAAAGGCACACATATGCCACAAGCTCATCATGCACTTTAGTATAAAAACTTGTCAGAAATGTTGTGAACAAATTCATTTGAGAGTATAACATAGTTAAACTTCTCATGTCATTGTTTGGACGCTTGTTTCAATCCATACAAGGATTTAACAAGCTTGCACACTTTATGTTCATTATCCGATAGAACAAAACCCTCTGGTTATTCCATACAAACCTCCTTATTGAGATCACCATTTAGAAATACCATTTTGACATCCATTTGATGAACATAAAGATTATGCAATAAAGCCAATGCATACAATACTCTAATTATTATTATTCTAGCTACATGTACATATTATCAAAATAGTCCATTCCTTCTTTTTGTCAAAAACATTTAGCTACTAATCTAACATTATAGGTGATATGGCTGATCCTATGCCGTTAGAGTGAACGACAAAGATAGCGGCAGCTGACGGGAGCTATATCAACCCCCAAGACCCACCTCTGGTCTCAGGGCACATGAACAGTATCAACCCCCGGGACCTCTCTCTCGATCTTGGGGCACATGAACAGTATCAACCCCCGGGACCTCCCTCTCGGTCTCGGGGCACATGAATAGTATATCAACCCCCGAGACCTACCTCTCGGTCTCGGGGTGCATGAACAGTATATCAACCCCTGGGACCTACCTCTCGGTCTCGGGGCACATGAACAGTATCAACCCCCGGGACCTCTCTCTCGGTCTCGGGGCACACAAACAGTATATCAACCCCCGAGACCTACCTCTCGATCTCGGGGCGCATGAACAGTATATCAACCCCCGGGACCTACCTCTCGGTCTCGGGGCACATGAACAGTATCAACCCCCGGGACCTCCCTCTCGGTCTCGGGGCACATGAACAGTATATCAACCCCCAAACTTACCTCTCGGTCTCAGGGCACATGAACATTATATCAACCCCCGAGACCTACCTCTCATTCTCGAGGCACATGAACAGTATCAACCCCCAGGACCTACCTCTCAGTCTCGGGGTGCATGAATAGTGTACCAACCCCCGAGACCTACCTCTCGGTCTTGGGGCGTATGAACAGTATATCAACCCCCAAGACCTATCTCTCGGTCTCGGGGCGCATGAACAGTATATCAACCTCCGAGACCTACCTCTCGGTCTCGGGGCGCATGAACAGTATATCAACCCCCGGGACCTACCTCTCGGTCTCGGGGCGCATGAACATTATATCAACCCCGGGACCTACCTCTCGGTCTTGGGGTGCATGAATAGTGTATCAACCCCCGAGACCTACCTCTCGGTCTCGGGGTGCATGAGCAGCATATCAACCCCTGAGATCTCCCTCTCGGTCTTGAGGCACATGAACGGCATCTCAATCCCCGGCACATGGTCAGGTTGTTCTGGGCCACCTGGCGTGCCCACATAATCCGCCGCACATCCATGGTAGAGGGTGGCCGTACCTCATAATGGCGTATGATCCGTTGTATCTTTGTTACTGTGCATGGCCATACACTGTTACGGTATGCGGATCACCACCTGCCCATTGCTGTGCAAGATCACGTCCAATGGTGGCACGCACCAGACGTGACCCCAGACGCGAGACACCTGTGAGGTCGTACTGACAGGTAACTCATGATGCATTCGGTGTGTATGATGATAGTATGACCTATCATCGTCGGCCCCATATTTTGTCCGTTATTGAACTGGGCTCCTAAGAATCAATGATCGTGGGAATAGAAGGAGGATATTCGAACTGGTATAAAAGCACGTGCCCCGATGTAAGGATCCTGGAACTCTGGTTTTCTAGTTTTCTTCCTACTAGCTAAAACCCTAACTGTTTCAGCTCCCTTCAGCTGGGCAGTTCTTGTCTGATCCCAAGTAACTAACTTGAGCGTCGGAGGGTCCCCACCGGAGCATCCGGTCTCCAGGGACTTTTCTTGCAGGGGTTCGGAGAGAAGGACGTCCGTCTTCCCTAACGCTTGAAGAAGGTGACTTGGCGTCATCAGATTAGCACGCCAGGAAGGGGAGGAAAGAAAGAGACATCGAACCAGCAATCTGTAATCTCTCTCCTTCCAAGCTCTTAATGCCATGATGACGACCCGTACGAAGGGAGTCTCTGCCAGTTGCACTGGGGGGCAGCGCCGAGGAGCCTATCCACCCACGGATGCCCCCTCGGCTCTCCCGGCCAGCGTTCCGGCTTCGCTGCATCCCCAGGAGGCTGGACCTTCTGCTCCTTCGATCGATGTACTTGCACCTCCTCTGCAGCAGTTCCAGGAAGATCGATTCACCACCCTAGCCATGCAAGTCCAATCCCTGGCAGTGGTGGTTCAGGGCCTGTAGCACCAACAGGCAGCCTCGCAGCAGCCGGAGCCAAACCCATCAGTCCCAGGGGTGGTGCAACCCAGCCAACATTCCTCCTGAAGGAGATCACCGGTGTCGAGGATCACCCCCATCAAGCTCCGCCCAAGCCACACCACCGGGAAGCCTCTAAGAGACACCGGTCGCCTTCCTGCCACGCCAGTGTCTCTCCTAAGCGGCGGCATGGGAAGGAGGCGGAGCACCCCCGTCGACATTGCCATCCCCATTCTTCGTCCTCTGAATCTTCGGGGGAGGGGTCTTTTGACGGTCGGATGGCCCGTCGAGTCGAGCATTGACTCGACGAGTATAACCAGAGGTTGGAGGAACTTAGCCGCCGGATCACCCACCTGCCAGAGACAAACTACGATAGCTGGCCCCCGTTGTCTCGCCGCATCATGGAAGAGCCCATCTCCACCCGGTTCCGCCTTCCCTAGCTAGATCCTTATGACGGGACCACGAACCCCTTGGACCACTTGGAGAGTTATAAAGTTCTCATGCAAGTCCAGGGGGCCACCGATTCGCTCATGTGCATCACCTTCCCAGCCACCCTCAAGAAGGCCGCCCGAGATTGGTACTCCCGTCTGCCACCATGGAGTATTGATTCCTTCTGCCAGTTGGAAAGAACTTTTTTGGCCCATTTTGATGCCTGCCGAAAGATTCTCAGGGTAGCAGATAGCCTCTTCGCCATCCAGCAGAAGAGCGATAAGTCCTTACAGGATTACGTCGCTCGGTTCAAGGAAGCAGCCCTGGAGGTCTACAATCTTGAAGACTCAGTGGCCACTTTGGCCTTGAAGCGAGGGCTTCGCCCGTCTCGCTTCGCATACTCCCTCAATAAGAAGCTACCCGGTTCTTACACCGAGCTCTTGACCCGTGTCCAGAAATACATCCGGGCTGATGAGGCCGACTTCTCCCGGCGCGAGGCTAGCGGAAGCGTCTCCAAAAAACTGGCCCGACCGGAACCTATCGAAGCTCACCCCAGAAGACCTGAGCCTCCTCGCTGGCCAGACAACCGTCCCAGAGCCCCTGCGCCAAGAGATGGACCCTACAACCCATTGCTTGCCCCGATATCGCAGATCTTGCTCGAGATTGAAGGGGAGCCTTATCTTCAGCGCCCTCCTCCAATAAACCCAAAGATCCCTCACAATGATATTGACGACTGTCACCAGCTGAAGAAGGCTATAGAAGACCTTATCCAGTGAAGCCACCTGGGAAAGTTCGTCCAGAGGAACAACCTGGGAGTTCCTAGCCCGTCAGCGTCCCCGCCGCTAATGATCGATAATGCCCCAATAGAGAAGACGGTGGCAATGATTCTTGGGGGACAGGAGGCTCGTCAAAGAGGCCAAGAGGGAGGGGGAGTTGGATTCTGTAATTCCTTTCTTTAAAAATGACTTAGAGGAGGTGGTAAACAAAAATGATGACAGCGTCGTTGTATCCATGATGATCGCTAAACATCCTGTAAAGAGAATGTTGACCCAATTGATGATTTTGATGATTAACAAAACTATTTGAGTATAACAATTGAAGGCTCTAATGATTTTGATTAAGTTTTTCAGATTATAAGTCAATTGAATGATCAGAATCAGGAGTTAAATCTTGTTCTGGATCGAATCTAATGTCTAGGTAAGATTGCAGACATTAGAGTTGACTCCGAGAATCACAGAGCCGACTCCAGTATCTGGCACGGAAGTTAGAGTCGACTCCGAGACTGTTAGAGCCGACTCCAACAGAAAAGATAGAACGTTGATTTTTCTGGCCCCGATTTAAAGTTGACTCCGGGTCTGTTAGAGTCGACTCCAGAAAAGTTCTTGTCGATCCCAGAAAAGTCAGAGATGACTCCAGAATTAATGGATTAAAGTGTTTCGAGTTAGAGCCGACTCCAGAAAAGTTAGAGTCGACTCCAACCCACCTGGAACAAAAAATCAAACTGCCAGATCAGCTCTAACGGTAATATTTCTATTTTACTTTATTTCTAACGGATATATTTTGTTGCAAGGTACACTCTAACAGATAGTTTTCTTCCAAAAATGGTTTGAAAGACATCTATAAAAAGGGAAGACTATCATTCAAAAAAAAAAAAACAGAAAAAAAAGAAAAAAATAGAAATAGAGAAATCCCAATCCGAAAAAGAGAGCCTGAATCTCAAGTGTGAAAACCTTCTAGCTCAAATCCACTCCTCTCCAAAAAGCTCAAGAGGAATCCAAGGGATTCAAATCAAAGTTTTGGTGGATTTTCCAACTTGGAGAAAGAGGATCAGTTTCTTGCTTTTCAATCCTTCTCAACTGCTTCAACTGTGAAGAATCGGAGCTGAGGCTTGATTCAATCTAGCAAGGAGAAGAAGAAAGAAGAAAAGAAGAAAAGCTCAAAAGCCAACCAACTTCAAATCAGGCTTTTCTAAACCTTGTTCATTTATTTGATTATTTGCTCATTGAGGAGCTGTGTACTTGAAAAATAATATTTCTTTTGTTTGTGTCTAGTTCAATCGGGGGATTGAACTAGTGGAGGTAGTCTTACCTCGGTACAAGCTTGGTATAGCTTGTGTTAGGGTTTTTGTGCTGGTGAGCCCGAAAAACTAGCTGGGTTCGTTGTGATCCCGGAAAAATAACAAGTTTGAGTTGTGAGCTTGTAAAACAACTCGGCTGTAATCAAGGAAGATTATAGTGTGGACCCAAGTGAATCTTGGGAGTGGACGTAGGTGTTGGATACACCGAACCACTATAAAATCTTTGTGTTTGCCGTGTCTCCTTTATCTCTATCTTATTGATTGCATTTTGTTTTTGCATTGCATTCACTTTCACTCACACTAAGCAAACAAATATTTCAAAAGGTTTAAATTTTTTAAAGAACCCAATTCACCCCCCCCTCTTGGGTTGTCATCTGGGCCAACAATTGGTATCAGAGCTAGTGCTCATTAGATTTTGATCACACGATCAAGAGCTAAAGATCCAAATGGCAGCTCAAGTTGGATCATTTGCTGAAGGTCATTCTACGAATAGACCTCCACTATTTAATGGTTCAAATTATTCATATTGGAAAGCTAGAATGAGGATATTCATTCAAGCTTCTGACTATGAACTATGGGGTATTATAATTAATGGACCTAGTACACCCACACATGTTATTGATGGCACTATTGTTCCTAAGCCCGAAAGGGACTGGAATGATAATGATAGGAAAGATGGCACAGCTTAACGCTAAAGCCATGAATGTTTTATATTGCTCTTTAGATGCAAATGAATTTAATAGAATCTCCACATGTAATTCCGCAAAGGAGATTTGGGATAGATTAGAGGTTACCCATGAGGGTACCAACCAAGTAAAAGAATCTAAAATTAATATTCTTGTTCATAAATATGAATTGTTTAGCATGGAACAATCTGAAACCATTGCATGCATGTATACTAGATTTACAGATATTGTAAATGGTTTAAAAAGTCTTGGTAAGACATATACTAACTCAGAACTTGTTCAAAAAATTCTTAGGTCACTACCAAGATCATGGGAAGCAAAATGACAGCAATCCAAGAAGCAAAGGACCTCAACACTCTGCCCTTAGAGGAGCTTCTAGGATCACTTATGACCCATGAGTTGACAATGAAGCAGCACGTAGAGGAGGACACAAAAAAGAAGAAAGTGATTGCCCTTAAAGCTGCAAAAGAAGAAGAGAGCAGCAGCGATGATGATGATGATGATGAAGAGACTGCTCTCTTAGCTAAAAAGTTTAAAAGATTTATGAGGAGAAAGAAACCCTTCCACAAGAAGAAATTTGGAGCAAAGTGGGAAGGAGAAAAGGATAAGAACAAGGACAAGGACAAAGAAAAAGAGAAAGACCCCTTGACTTGCTATGAGTGTAATAAACCGGGGCACTTTAGGAATGAATGTCCTAAATTAAAGAAAGCCTACAAAAAGAAAAAGAAGGCTTATGTGCGACTTGGAGTGATAGCAAAGAATCTTCTTCCGAAGAAGAAGAACAAAAGGAAGTCGCAAATGTATGTTTTATGGCGGACAACAACGATGAGGTAAGTTCCGATAACCCTTGCGATGAGTTTGCATTTGATGAATTATTTGATGCTTTTAATGAACTTGTCAGCGATTTCAAGGTTTTGAAAAAGAAATACAAGCTTTTGAAAAATGAAAATTCAACTTTCATTAAAGAAAAGGAAGATCTTAATAATGAAGTTAAGAAACTTAAATCTGAAAATAAATTTTGGTAAAAGAAAAAGAATTAATTTCCAATGAAAATGATAAACTAAGGAAAGAGGTTGAAAAATATAAGAACATAGTTGATAAGTTTACCTTAAGCTCAACTAAATTGGACATGTTATTAAATAGTCAAAAAGCAGTTTTTGACAAAGCCGGATTAGGGTATAACACTTTTAGAAAACAAAAATCACTGAAAAATATTTTTGTGCATGCTGGCCAAAGTAATTTTACATGCTTTAAATGTAATCAAAAAGGACATAAATCTTATGAATGTAAAATTCTAAAACCTAATAAAACTTAAATATTAAAGGAAAGAAAATATGGGTTCCAAAAGGAACAGTTTTTATTGCTACTAACCATGAAGGACCCAAGAAAGCTTGGGTACCTAAACATAAGACTTGATCATCTTTGCAGGAGTGTCTTGCAGCCAAAAGATCAAAGCGAAAGTGGTATCTTGATAGCGGCTGCTCAAGGCACATGACGGGTGACAAAGATCAATTCATCACCCTCGAAAGCAAAAGAGGAGGAGTAGTTACATTTGGGGATAATGGCAAAGGCCAAATCTTGGGGCTTGGTAACATTCAAATAACTCCCTCCACATATATTGAAAATGTCTTATATGTTGATGGTTGAAACATAATTTAATTAGCATTAGTCAATTATGTGACAAAGGTTTTAAAGTATCATTTGAATCTTCTATATGCACAGTTGCTAATCCCATTGATAATAGCATTGTTTTTATTGGAAATAGAAATGGCAATGTATACTTGATTGACTTAGACAATTTGTCTACTAATAATCATTGCTTAGTTGCTAATAATGCTAATATGAATGAGATTGGTTGGTTGTGGCATCGAAGATTAGGTCACGCAAGCACACACCTGATTTCAAAACTAATTAGAATGGATTTAGTAAAAGGACTACCTAAAATAGATTTTGAAAATAACAAAATATGTGATGCATGTCAGTTTGGAAAACAAACGAGAAGTTCTTTTAAATCTAAAAATGTTGTTTCAACTTCTAGGCCATTAGAGCTACTTCACATGGACCTTTTTGGACCAACTAGAACCACAAGTCTAGGAGGAAAGAAATATGGTCTTGTGATAGTAGATGATTACTCTAGATTCACTTGGGTAATGTTTTTAGCTCACAAAGATGAGACTTTCTCGATATTCCTGAAATTCTTCAAGAAAGTAACAAATGAGAAAAACACTACCATAGTCTCTAAGAAGTGATCATGGAACTGAATTTGAAAATCACTTATTTGAAAGTTTTTGCAATGAAAATGGTATTAATCATAATTTTTCTGCACCAAGAACCCCTCAACAAAATGGAGTAGTTGAAAGAAAAAATAGAACTCTAGAAGACATGGCCCGTACCATGCTATGTGAAAGTAAACTCCCAAAATACTTTTGGGCGGAAGCTATTAACACAGCATGTTACATCCTAAATAGAGCATTAATAAGACCTATTTTAAAGAAAACACCTTATGAATTATGGCATGATAGAAAACCCAACATTAAATATTTCATGCATTTGGTTGTAAATGTTTTATTCATAATAATGGTAAAAATAACTTAGGTAAATTTGATGCAAAATCTGATGAAGGAATATTCTTAGGTTATTCAACAACTAGTAAAGCATATAGAGTGTTCAATAAAGGAAGTTTAATTGTTGAAGAATCTATTCATGTAGTTTTTGATGAATCTTTAGCATCAAGTTCCAAAAGGATTGATGATGAGGAAGATACAAACATTCTCGAAAACAATCTTGAAAAACTTAATATTGATGTATCTTCAGATCATGAACAAGAAGCTAAAGATAATGATTCGCCTAATGCTGATGTTATTAATACTAATCATAATGATGTAGATCTACCAAGAGATTGGAGATACGCTTATAGTCATCCCAAGGAATTGATTATAGGTGATCCATCTCAAGGAATAAGAACTAGATCATCTATGAGAAATATTAGTAATCACCTTGCATTTGTTTCTCAAATTGAACCTAAAACCATTGAAGAAGCTGAAAAAGATAATAATTGGATGTTAGCTATGCAAGAAGAATTAAACCAATTCACTAGAAATAATGTATGGACATTAGTGGAAAGACCTAAAGATCATTCTGTTATAGGATCAAAATGGGTTTTTAGAAATAAACTAGATGAAAATGGCATAGTAATTAGAAACAAAGCTAGATTAGTTGCAAAAGGATATAATCAAGAAGAAGGTATTGATTTTGATGAAACCTTTGCACCTGTAGCTAGATTAGAAGCCATTAGGCTATTACTTGCATTTGCATGTCACATGAACTTTAATTTATTTCAAATGGATGTCAAAAGTGCATTTTTAAATGGATTAATAAATGAAGAAGTATTTGTTGAACAACCACCGGGATTTGAAGATCATGAATTTCCAAATCACGTTTTTAAATTGCACAAAGCTTTATATGGTTTGAAACAAGCACCTAGAGCTTGGTATGATAGACTAAGTAAATTTTTGATTGAAAATGATTTTACAAGAGGAAATGTTGATAAAACATTGTTTTTGAAAAGAAAAGATAAAGATTTACTTGTAGTTCAAATTTATGTTGATGACATTGTATTTGGTGCTACTAACAATCTTCTATGTCAAGAGTTTGCTAAGTTAATGCAGGGAGAATTTGAAATGAGCATGATGGGAGAACTCAATTTCTTCCTTGGACTCCAAATCAAACAAAGCAAAGAGGGAATCTTTATCAACCAAACAAAGTACACAAGAGAAATTCTAAAGAAGTTTGGTATGGAATCAATCAAACCCCTCGGAACACCAATGAGTCCTTCATGCAAGCTGGACAAAGATGAAGAAGGTAAGAAGGTTGATCAAAAATATTATCGAGGTATAATCGGATCCCTACTTTACTTAACTGCAAGTAGACCAGACATAATGTTTGCTGTTTGCTTATGTGCTAGATTTCAGTCTGAACCTAAAGAATCACATTTAATTGCTGTTAAAAGAATTCTTAGATACCTTAGTGGAACAAAAAATGTAGGTTTATGGTATTCTAGAGACTCAACATTAAATCTGATTGCTTATTCTGATTCTGATTATGCTGGATGTAAGTTAGATAGAAAAAGCACAAGTGGTGCATGCCAATTTTTAGGAAGTAACTTAATCTCATGGTTTAGCAAAAAGCAAAATTCGGTTGCATTATCTACTGCTGAAGCAGAATATGTTGCAGCTGGAAGTTGCTGTGCTCAAATCCTATGGATTAAGAGACAACTTGAAGACTATGGTATCACACTTGATAAGACACCTATAAGATGTGATAATACAAGTGCAATCAATCTAACTAAAAATCCAATTCAACACTCAAGAACAAAGCATATTGAAATTAGATATCACTTTATAAGAGAACATGTTGCCAATAATGAAATTTGTCTTGATTATGTGAATACTGAAGAACAACTGGCAGATATATTTACAAAACCCTTAAGTGAAGAGAGATTTTGTTATCTTAGAGGAGAATTAGGAGTTTGTGATCCTTTGGAATAATTTTCTGAAACTCTTAAGAACAACTATCTAGATTTCATCAATTTCTTGAAAAATCTCGATATTCAATAAGGAAATCTATCTAGATCTTGATTCATTGTTTCCCCAATTGCTAAGGAACATTTATCTAGAGTTTGATGATTAATTTGAATAGTTTCAGATCCTTGAAACTTGATTTTTTATCTCTGAAACTGTTAGAGTCGACTCTAACAGTTTGTGGAGTCGACACCTTAGTTTTTGATGTTCTGTCTAAGCAATTAGAGCCGACTCCGGCTTCTGTAGAGCCGACTCTAATTCGAGCGCTGACAGACTTTCTGGTTCGGAGCCGACACCCAGTTTTCGGGAGTCGACTCTAGGTCGAACTAGGTCAAAAATAAAAAGGCGGAGTCGACCCCAAATCATTTTATCCGTCTCCCAAAACCCCTCCAAGGAGTTCCAAAGCCTTTCCAACCTCCCCAATCTTCTCAAAACCTTTGATTACACATTCCAATCAACTCAATGGCACCCAAGAGGCGCGGTTTCGTCGGAGGAGCGTCCGTTCCCACGAGGCGACGCACGATTCGGAGGCAACCCTCGCCATCCTCCTCTTCGGCCACTCAAGAAGATTCCCCTCCTTCACCCTCTTCACCCAAAGTAGATCAACTAGCCGGTAAGACTATCACAACTGGAAGGAAGGTCAACTTTGATTTCTTTGAGTCGGAGGGCTTCTCAATAGGAAGATGTTTAAAAGAAATGGGGTGGGAAAAGATTTGTTCATTAGATATCCCCACTTATCCTGCCCTAGTGAGAGAATTTTACAATGATTTGAGTAGAGGAGAAGGCGGTTTAGTCAGTATTGTAAGAGGAACTAGAGTTGTAATAACTGCTGAAATCCTTGGAAATCTGTTGGAAATGCCCACAATTGGTATTATGGAATATCAGCATGATGATAGAAGTGGTGCATTGTCAAGAATGTTAGGGAGGGATGTAACCGAGTTTGAGGAAATTCTTGCTAATCAATTAAATCTGGAGCTCAGGTTACTACACAACATATGTGGAAGAATTTTATTCCCCAAAATTGGTAGATTTGAGTACGTCTCGGAGCGAGACATTCTTTTGATGGATTGTATTATAACTGGAAGGCCAGTCAACCTAGCTGGCATGATGATTGGTTATATGGCAGAGGCTGCTACAAAGAAAAGATCTACACTGCCATATGGTATGGTTCTGACATTGATCTTTAGAAGCCAAGGTGTGCTAATTATGGATAATGAACCCCTAAGGAAATTAAGGCACACTGACTATTATAGTATTTCTACTATTCATCGGATGGGCTTCAAGAAGTTAAATGGTATCTGGATGAAAGGAGGACGAGAAGAAAGAGCTGAGAGAGATAGAACTGAAGAGGCCAGAGTAGAAGATATCCCTGGACCATCCACTGCGGGACCATCAGTCCCTGATCCATTTATTGCGGGACCATCTACAGCTGGACCTTCAGAAGCTGGACCGAGCACAGTTCCCTCTCCTCCACATCTGTCTGTTACTGCTTCTGGGAGATTCTCTGATGAGCAGATTGGTCAGTTGAGAGCCTTGCTTGCTGAATATGACAGTCAGAGATCTCATGAGATTAATCAATTAAAAGAAGACTTCAATCAGCTAAAAGAAGAACTTAACTCGAGACTTGACATGATTTCCTTTTCCATAAGCAATTCTGTTGAATCCTTTGGTGCTGAACTTCACAAAATCTTTGAAAGGATGGAAGGCATTGCTGATGGCTCGGGATCTTATGTTCATGCAACTGGTCAACTGAAGAAGGACATTGACCTTGCAGTCTCACAGATTGAAGCTTGTCTTGAAAATTTTAAGAAATCTCAAAAAGATGATGTAATGGAAATCATAGGTCACTTGAAGAAAATTGTATTCAAACATATCTGACTTTGATTTTGATTTTGATACTCTTTTGTATCTTAGGTTCTCCAGGTTTACTTTATCTTGATAGTTTGTATTTAGGAATTTTGAGTATCTAATGTATCTCACTTTGGAATGTACTTGAATCAACTTATGTAATGTTTCTTACTTATGTAATGCAATTACACATTTTCAAATCTGTCTATGATTGACTGCTTGAATCCCTATGTCTTATTGAACCAACAATTTTTCTCTAATAACTTTCTTTATCTAATACTCTCCTTATTGCTGATAACAAAAAAGGGGGAGAGATGGTTGAATATGCAAAAAGAAAAAAAAAAAAAGAGAAGACTTGAAATTTTGAAATGAGAGATGATTGTTTATGCAAAAAGAAAGAGACTTGAAATTTTAATCAGTTCAATTAAAATTCGATTTTATATATAGGGGGAGCTATTCAATGCAGGGGGAGCTTAACAACAAGCTTAATTGCAATTTTCTGTACATTTAGTTTAAATGTTCATAATTGATGGCTTATATAGAACTCATGCATAATTTTAAAAGTTCACTTTGAATATTGGCATCAAATCCTTCATTAAAAATGTTTTAAGCTTTAAAATGACTATAATCTTTAGTTCGAATGAATTTTTTGAATGCATATACTCAAAGTTTTTGTTATCATCAAAAAGGGGGAGATTGTTGACCCAATTGATGATTTTGATGATTAACAAAACTATTTGAGTATAACAATTGAAGGCTCTAATGATTTTGATTAAGTTTTTCAGATTATAAGTCGATTGAATGATCAAAATCAGGAGTTAAATCTTGTTCTGGATCGAATCTAATGTCTAGGTAAGATTGCAGACATTAGAGTCGACTCCGAGAATCACAGAGCCGACTCCAGTATCTGGCACGGAAGTTAGAGTCGACTCCGAGACTGTTAGAGCCGACTCCAACAGAAAAGACAGAATGATTTTTCTGGCCCCGACTTAGAGTCGACTCCGGGTCTGTTAGAGTCGACTCCAGAAAAGTTTCTTGTCGACCCCAGAAAAGTCAGAGACGACTCCAGAATTAACGGATTAAAGTGTTTCGAGTTAGAGCCGACTCCAGAAAAGTTAGAGTCGACTCCAACCCACCTGGAACGAAAAATCAAATTGCCAGATCAGCTCTAACGGTAATATTTCTATTTTACTTTATTTCTAACGGATATATTTTGTTGCAAGGTACACTCCAACGGATAGTTTTCTTCCAAAAATGGTTTGAAAGACATCTATAAAAAGGGAAGACTATCATTCAAAAAAAAAAAGGAAAAACAAAGAAGAAAAACGGAAATAGAGAAATCCCAATCCGAAAAAGAGAGAGCCTGAATCTCAAGAGTGAAAACCTTCTAGCTCAAATCCACTCCACTCCAAAAAGCTCAAGAGGAATCCAAGGCATTCAAATCAAAGTTTTGGTGGATTTCCCAATTGGAGAAAGAGGATCAGTTTCTTGCTTTTCAATCCTTCTCAACTGCTTCAACTGTGAAGAATCGGAGCTGAGGCTTGATTCAATCTAGCAAGGAGAAGAAGAAAAGAAGAAAAGAAGAAAAGCTCAAAAGCCAACCAACTACAAATCAGGCTTTTCTAAACCTTGTTCATTTATTTGATTATTTGCTCATTGAGGAGCTGTGTACTTGAAAAATAATATTTCTTTTGTTTGTGTCTAGTTCAATCTAGGGGATTGAACTAGTGGAGGTAGTCTTACCTCGGTACAAGCTTGGTATAGCTTGTGTTAGGGTTTTTGTGCTGGTGAGCCCGAAAAACTGGCTGGGTTCGTTGTGATCCCAGGAAAACAACAAGTTTGAGTTGTGAGCTTGTAAAACAACTCGGCTGTAATCAAGGAAGATTATAGTGTGGACCCAAGTGAATCTTGGGAGTGGACGTAGGTCTTGGATACACCGAACCACTATAAAATCTTTGTGTTTGCCGTGTCTCCTTTATCTCTATCTTTATCTCTATCTTATTGATTGCATTTTGTTTTTGCATCTGCATTCACTTTCACTCACACTAAGCAAACAAATATTTCAAAAGGTTTAAATTTTTTAAAGAAGCCAATTCATCCCCCCCCCCTCTTGGGTTGTCATCTGGGCCAACAGAGAATTCTAGTTGATAGTGGGAGCTCTGTGGATGTTTTGAACTATGATGCTTTTGTTCGCATGAACCTGTTGCCCGATCTGCTCCGACCCATCGTCATGCCCCTGATGGGGTTTACTGGAGATTCTGTGAAAGTCGAGGGGGAGGTCACACTCCTTGTTACGGCTGGCACAACCCCGTGTCAAAGTACGATTTTCATGAATTTTCTGGTGGTTCGTGTGCCCCTTGCTTACAACGCGATCCTCGGGAGGCCCAGGCTCAATCTTTTGGATGCTGTCATATCTACTAAGAGGCTCCTTGTGAGGTTTCCTACCAGCGAAGGAGTCGGGAGATGCGGGGAGAGCAGAATCCACCCTCACTTTGCTGCCACATGGCCCCTAGTCCACAGGGGTGGCACCTGTGCCGGTACCTGAGATGCTAGATCCTCGAGACCTGGAGAGAAGAGGAGAGCCGATAGAGCACCTGCTTACTTTCCCCCTCGGGGAGGACCCAATGAGAACAATCCGGATTGGAGCCCTACTCTCGGAGGAGGCTCGTGACTGACTCCTCACCTTTCTGCGAGCTAATGCAGATGTCTTTGCTTGGTCGGCGTCCGATATGCTAGGAATCCCAGAGGAGGTGATTACCCACTAACTTAACATTAGGACGGAGTGCCGACCTATCCGGCAGAAGAAAAGGAGTTTCGCCCTCGATCAACAAAAGGCCATGGATGAGGAGGTGCAAAGCTACTGGTGTCCGGTCATATCCACAAGGTGTACTACCCGGACTGGCTGACGAATGTCGTGATGGTTCGCAAGGCCAGTGGGAGCTGGAGGATGTGCGTGGACTTCACCGACATCAACAAGGCATGCCCCAAAGACAGCTTCCCATTACCCCAGATCGACCAGCTAGTGGACGCCACATCCGGGCATGAGGCCCTTAGTTTCATGGACGCATTCTCGGGGTACAATTAGATCAGGATGAACCTAGCAGATGAAGAAGCCATCTATTTGTTATAGAAAAAGGGATTTACTGCTACTAGGTGATGTCGTTTGGGCTGAAGAATGCCGGAGCCACCTATCAGTGGTTGATGAATAAGGTCTTTGAGGACTAGATCGGGTGTAACATGGAGGTGTACGTGGATGATATGCTGACCAAGAGCACCAGTGCTGTTGACCATGTTGCCGACCTCGAGGAGACCTTCAACAATATGCGCCGGTATCAGATGAGGCTTAACCCTCACAAGCATGCCTTCGGAGTGGCGACAGGCAAGTTTCTGGGCTTTATGGTAACCCAGCGAGGGATTGAAGCCAACCCTGACAAGATCAGGGCTATCTTGGATATGAGGCCCCCATCTAACAAGAAGGAGGTGCAACGCTTAACCGGGAGGGTGGCGGCTTTGAGTCGCTTCATGTCAAGATCGGCAGAAAGGTGCCTGCCCTTCTTTAAAGTGCTGTGCAAGGTCAATGGCTTTGAGTGGACAAAGGAGTGTCAGGATGCCTTCGAAGAGTTGAAGCAATTTCTATTCACTCCTCCGCTATTGTCCAAGCCAAAGAATGGGGAGGAGCTCTTCTTGTATCTCGCAGCCTCCCCAGAAGCTGTCAGTTCTGTGCTCGTGCACATGGATGTGGATGGAGTCCAGAGGCCGGTCTACTACACCAGCAAGATACTTCATGATGTCGAGACCAGATACTCTAGAACCGAGAAGATCATTTTTGCCCTGGTGGTCTCTGCCCAACGCTTCTGACCCTACTTTCAGGCTCATCCCATCGTAGAGCTCACAGACCAACCTCTTCAGGCCATCTTGTCTCGCCTTGACACCTTCGGTTGGCTAGCCAAATGGGCCATCAAACTGAGTGAATTTGACCTATCCATCTGACCAAGGTCGACCATGATGTCTCAGGTGATAGCTGATTTCTTGGTTGAGTGTTCCTGGACCGAGAAGGGTTTGGAGGAGATACACCCGGAGGGTGTGTGGACCCTCCCTTGACTGAGGAGGTAGAAAAGGAGGACTAGATTTTGCATGTAGATGGAGCAACAAATTCTTAGGGAAGCGGAGCCGGACTCATTCTTGCGAGCCATGAAGGGGAAGTGGTGGAGTATGCTCTTAGATTCCAGTTCCCGGCAACTAACAACCAGGCAGAGTATGAAGCCCTGTTAGAGGGAATGAGGTTGGCTGAGGAGTTAGGCGCAGGGCGTTTAAGGGCCTTCATGGACTCTCAGCTTATTTCTGGACAGATCACTGGGGAGTATGAAGCTAGGGACCCGACCATGTCCTGTTACCTGAGCAAGGTGCAATTCCAAGCCTCTCGGTTCTCTTACTTCCGTGTCAGCTACATTCCCCGAGCGGAGAATGCTAGGGCCGACGCACTATCCCGTCTAGCCACTTCGGCCGACGGGACGCTGGGAAGAACATATGTGGAGTACCTCCAGGCCCCAAGCATTGAAGTTGCGGATGAAGCACTGCCGGTTGAGCAAGAACCCTCCTGGATGGATGCCTACGTCCGATATTTGACCGACGGCACTCTCCCAGAGAACCCTACTGAGGCCAAGATACTCAGGTGGAGGGCCCTGAGGTTCTTGATGATGGATGTGAAGCTTTATCGAAGATCATTCTCATACCCGGTCCTCAGGTGTGTGGGACCAGCAGAATCTGACTACATCCTGCGGGAGATCCATGAAGGCATCTATGGAAGTCATCTGGGGGGCAGAGCCCTAGCGTACAAGGCCCTACGATAGGGGTACTTTTGGCTAACCATGAAGGAGGACGCAACCGAGCTTGTTAAGAGATGTCATAGTTGTCAGCGCCATGCTAATATCCAGCGACAGCCGACGTCTTAGTCAACCCCCTTGGTGGCACCCTGGCCCTTCGCCCAGTGGGGTATGGATATCCTGGGACCATTTCTCCCGGCTTTTGGACAGCGAAAGTTCCTCCTGGTGGCCATTGATCACTTCACCAAGTGGATTGAAGCCGAGGCCCTTGCTAAGATCACGGAAAGCAAGGTGAGATCCTTCTTTTAGAAGTCCATTATATGCCGGTTCGGACTGCCGCACACCCTGGTCACTGACAATGGCCGGCAGTTTGACAACACGCCCTTCCAAGAATTCTTCTCTGAACTGGGCATCCGCTAGAAGTTCACTTCCTTCGGGCACCCTCAGACCAACGGGGCAACCGAGGTAACTAATCGAATCATCCTCCAAGGACTGAGAACCCGACTGTATGACTATAAGGGACGGTGGGTGGAGGAGCTCCCCAATGTGCTGTGGGCCTACCATACAACGCCACGAGCCCCCACCAGTGAGACCCCATTCAGCCTAGTCTTTGGGTCCGAAGCTGTCATCCCGGTAGAGGTTGGCTCACTGAGCCCTCGGGTAGAGTCGTACAACAAGGAGGACAACCCAGACCGCCTGCGAGCCAACGTCGACCTGATGGAGGAAATGCGAGACCGAGCGCGACTTCGGATGGCAGTCTACCGGCAACATGCCGCCAAATATTACAACGCCCATGTGCATCCCAGGACTTTCCTGCCGGGAGACCTGATCCTTCGACAAGCTGAAGTCTCGAGGCCGATGGAAGGAGGTAAGCTGGCTCCGAACTGGGAAGGGCCTTACCGGATCACCGAAGCGCTCCACCATGGAGCATACAAGATTGAAGAGCTGGATGGAAAAACACTTACCCAGACATGGAACGCTGACAACCTCCGTCGGTACTATCAGTAGTACATCCCTTTCTTACATCAAATATCTTGCTTGTATTCTTCTGGGTCTTCACCCGTCATTTCGTATTAATGAATGTGGGTTCTAGTACCTCAGTGTAGCAACTTAAACCCAACCCTGGTCGGCACAAAAGCCCTGGGCCAGCCAAGAACAAAGCCCAGTGTACCACTGACAGAGCGGCGTGCTGCCGGCTCTCAGCAACTTAAGCCCGACCCCGGTCAGTACAAAAGCCCTGGGCCAGCCAAGCACAAAGCCCAGTGTACCACTGGCAGAGCGGCGTGCTGCTAGCTCTTAGTAACTTAAGCCCGACCCCGGTCGGTACAAAAGCCCTGGGCCAGCCAAGCACAAAGCCCAGTGTACCACGGGCAGAGCGGCGTGCTGCCGGCTCTCAGTAACTTAAGCTTGACCCCGGTCGGCACAAAAGCCCTGGGCCAGCCAGGCACAAAGCCCAGTGTACCACTGGCAGAGCGGCATGCTGCCGGCTCTCAGCAACTTAAGCCCGACCCCGGTCGGCATAAAAGCCCTGGGCCACCTAGGCACAAAGCCCAGTGTACCACTGGCAAAGCGGCATGCGGCCGGCTCTCAGCAACTTAAGCCCGACCTCGGTCGGCACAAAAGCCCTGAGCCAGCCAGGCACAAAGCCCAGTGTACCACTGGCAGAGTGGCGTGCTGCTGGCTCTCAGCAACTTAAGCCCGACCCCGGTCGGCACAAAAGCCTTGGGCTAGCTAGGCACAAAGCCCAGTGTACCACTGGCACGCACAAAGCCCTGGGCCAGCCAGGCACAAAGCCTAGTGTACCACTGGTAGAGCGGCGTGCTGCCGGCTCTCAGCAACTTAAGCCCGACCTCGGTCGGCACAAAAGCCCTGGGCCAGCCAGGCACAAAGCCCAGTGTACCACTGGCAGAGCGGCGTGCTACCGGCTCTCAGTAGCTTAAGTCCGACCCCAATCGGCACGAAAGCCCTAGGCTAGCCAGGCACAAAACCTTGTGTACCGTTGGCAAAGCAACGTGCAAGCGGCTCGGGAGGCTCGATTTTATCTTGACCTTCGAGTCCTACGCTCTGTTGGGAACTGGGAGTTCGTACCTCCTGACCCCAAGATCCGGTCCTATGAAGCTAAGTCGAGGCTATCTAAGGGTAAGTTACAGATTGCTCGACACCGACGAAGCCCCTAAGGGTCCCACGTCGGCTGCCAAAGAGTTTGAAGTGACAGTTGCAATCAAGCGGAGACAAATTTCATTGAAAAGAGTGTATTTCATTAATTTGAAAGTGTTTACAAAATGCCGACCACGTCGGGCTCACAAAAACAAAATACGGTATGGGGCACATGAGTCAGTAGGTGCGTCCTCATCATCAGACAAGCCCATCTCAGAGAGGCTGTCTGGCTCCACTTCAAGGGCCTAGGGAAAATTTAGGTATCTGGCCACTTTTTCCTTCCCACGCTGGAACCCTTGAAGATATGTCCTCGTCGAAGCTTCGGTCAACTCCTTCATGAAATGCTCGGATGCCCAAAATTCTTCAATAACTCTGGCGGTCCTGATTTCGACAGCTGCCTCCACCTCAGCCGCTATAGCTCCCCTCTCAACAGCCAGGGCTGACACTGCTATCCTCTCGGCCTCTAGGGCTAGATTCCTTTCCTCCTCCACTCCCTTTGCCCTTTCTTCGGCCTCCCTCATTTTCTCCTCCACCGTCCTTGCCATTTCTTTGGCCTCACTTACCTGACTCTCGGCCGCTTGGATGGTTGCGACCAATTCGGAGATGTGCAGGTCTCTGGCCATGACGGCATTCTCGGCCTCCATGAGCTGGTTGAGGGCTGCCCGCAGGCGGTTGGACTCAATCTCTGCCTAGTTCTCAACCTCTTTTATTTCATCAGCCTGGGCGATCTTGGCTGATTCTAAGGCCTTCTCTTCTATTTCTGCTCGAGCGCGAGCATCCTCGGCCTCTTTTTGGGCCTCCCGCATGATGATCTTTTCATCGTGGATAACTTCCCTGGCAATAGCCAGGGAGTTGGCAACCTACATGCAAGCCCCATGTCAAAAAGAAAAGGAAGAGCAAAAAGAAATTCGAAAGCAGAGAGCAGATAGTCTAACTACCTTGACTAAGGCCGCGTAGGATTCACGGAAGAAGGTAGTCGCCTTCAAGTGGCTGAGCTCCTCCTGAACCTCCGATACGAGGATTGATGAGATGAGCCGCTCCACCCGGCGCCCATCATCTAGGACAGAGTCCCGAGGCAGCCCCCACCTAGCCCTGCTCCCTTCGGCAGCTTCGGCGGCCTCGGATTCGGTGTATGGAGAACTGCTCACTGGCGTCCTCTCCGAGGGTGGGCTCGCTACCTGCGATGGTCCCTCACCCCAGTACCTTGCAGCTTCGGTGGGGGCTGGTTCGCAGGAGGCAGGAGCCCCCCCCACCGCCGTTGGCTCCTCTGCGGCCGGCTCTTCCATGGCCGGCTCCGCCTCCATGGCTGACTCCCCCATGATCGCCGGCTCCCCCACAGCTGGTGTCTCGGTGGCCGCTCCATCACTTGATGTCCTTTCAGGTGGGGTGTCGGTCGTCAAGTCTATCTCCGGGGTGACCGGAGGCTCCTGCGGTGTGGATGGCTCGAGTGCCCGCACTGTCGGGCGCTTTGAATATGGTGCTCGCCGCCCCTCGCTTGGTTCCTCTCGGGCCTTCCTTTTGGCGGTGGCCTTCATGAGTCGGCGTGCTGGGATTTTCATAGCTACGCAGTATCGACCAGGGTCAGCAAAAAAATAAAATAAACGATGAGCGAGAGCAAGGGAAAGACTTTGGTTAAGTGCAGGGAGACTTACCAAACTGGGAGATAAGACCTGCCGACCGGAGGTTTTCCTCCGTCAGGAGCAGGCTGTACAGAGGAATTTCGGTGGACAATAGCTGCCCTAGCGCCTCTCTATCTCCGGGGTGGACAGTGGAATTTGCATTACCTCGGGGGTCAGGGTCTCCCCACCGGAACTTTACTTGGCCAATGTTGGCAAAGAAAAACCGGGATTTCCAGCCTTTAACGGAAGAAGGGAGAAGGAGTTTAAGGACGTGGTGGAGCCTGGGCTGGAACAGCCACCAACCTTTCTGAGATCAAAGGATTTAAAAGGAATGGAAGAGAGAGACTCGCGGGGTGATGTGGAGGTGATGGCAAAGGATAACGAAGGCACAAATAACATGCAAGGAATTTGGGACCAACTGGGAAGGAGTTAAGGAATAATAGTCAAGGAGGTTAATGAAGAAAGGATGGAAGGGTAAGTGGAGGCCCACTCTCAGAAAAATCTCATAGATGGCCACCCGGCCCGGTCAGGATGAGATCACCCTGTCGTCAGGGGTTGGGAGATAGAGCTCAATATCCTGAGGAATTTGGTAACGGGCCTAGATGTTCGCCAAATCGTTGCCTGTTACCGTGGAGGCGGCCCCTTTCGGGGATTCCGCCCCCACACTCGAGGAGGTGCCGGCCCTTGCCTGGCAACCTCTCGGCGGATTCCAGCCAGTCGCCGTCGGGTTCCTCCCTGCGGGAGTCTCCCCGGCGATCCGCCACTGGGCTAGAGGGACGTGATCCTCCAGATTGGAGGACCACTCAAGGGGAGAAGAAGGAGGAGAAGGAGAAGCTTGAGGCCTCTCGGGCGAAGAACGATTCTTCGAATCATCCTCTGCAGACCAAGACTGGGAACTCATTTCAAGACGAAAGATTGAAGAATCCTAGGAGGAACAAAGAGTTAACTTGGGAAGGAAGGTGACGAATGCGAGCTCTCGAGTTGCAGAGGGAATCAGGAAGCGGAAAATCAGAAAGCAGGGGAGGAAGACGACGATGCCAGGAATAGAATGACCGCTTTCGACCCTCTACTCAGATTTTATTCAGTTTCAAATTGTCCCGCCACGCCTCGACTGCCACGCAAGCTCCGACAGCCAGCTGGATTGCCTAGGTAATCGATGAGCGTGGGATACGATTCATTTCCGGCCAATGGTAGGACACCGATGACGTCGCCGTTATGATGGGTAATGATGGCACAACTTTCCTCATGGACTTCGACGGATAAACCCTGCTTCGAGGATGATTGCCGCAAATCGGGTGGACAACATTGGCCGCCCTATCACATCCCTATACTGACCGCATAAAGTCGTTGCAGCGCCTATAGACACGCGTCTGGAGGCGATTCGCAAAGGCTGGGGATCAGCCATTTGGGAGGTGACACCCGTTTCACTTTGTTGGCCCAGATGGCAACCCAAGAGGGGGGGTGAATTGGGTTCTTAAAAAATTTAATCTTTTAAAACGAGAGGCTTTGGAATACACAAGATTAAGTGCAGGATAAATATTAACCACAAACAAAGAGATAGAGAGAGAGAATCAAAACACGATAAACACAAGGATTTTAAAGTGGTTCGGTGTATCCAACACCTACGTCCACTCCCAAGTATCACTTGGGTCCACACTATAATCATCTAGATTACAGCTGAGTTGTTTTACAAGCTCACAACTCAAAACTTGTTGTTTCCCACGGGATCACAACGAACCCAGCTGGTTTTCCCGAGCTCACCAGCACAAAACCCAAATCTCAAGCTAATCTAGCTTGACCCGAGGTATACTACCTCCACTAATTCAATCCCCCTGATTGAACTAGCAAGAACAAATGAGAATAGAATTTACAACAACAATCAGCTCCTCAAATAAGAAAATATTCAATATAAATAAACAAGGTTAGAAACGCTTGTTTGAAGCAAAGTTGATTTGTGCTTTTCTTCTTTTCTTCTTTTCCTCTTCTCCTTTGAGATGTTGAATCAGGCCTCAGCTCGGATTCTTCACAAAGATTTGCAGATGAGAAGTTGAAAAACATGGATTTTGGCTCTCTTTTCTTCTTTTGAAAATCCTCTGATTTTGAAATTGAATGCCTTGGATTTCTCTTTGAGCTTTCTGGAGTTGATGGATTTGAACTTTGATTCTTTCCTCTAGATTTCTTGCTCAAGACTTTTGGATTTTTCAAATAGTTTTCTCTCTATTTTCCATCTCTCTCTCTTTTTTTTTAAATGAACGGGTTCCCCTTTTATAGATTCTTCTTAATCCAGGATTAGGTGAAAAACTAGCCATTATTTCTGTCCTTAGATTCCCCCTACATACAAAAAAAGTGTCCGTTAGAGATTAGGTGAGAAAATATTACCGTTGGAGGCTGTTCTGACATTTTGAAAATCCGTTCCTGACAGGTTGGAGTCGGCTTCAACTTTTCAGGTGTCGGCTCCAAGTCGTGTATCCAAAAATAGAAAGTAAAAGTTCATTGAGGAGTCGGCTCCGGAAAAGGTAAGTGTCGGCTCGCTGCGTTCAGGTGTCGGCTCCGAAAAACTGTAAGTGTCGGCTCCAGGGTTGTCCAAAAACATGCTTTCTGTTCCCGCATTGGAGTCGGCTCCAGACACTGTAAGTGTCGACTCTGAAACTTTGGGTGTCGGCTCTGAAACACTGGGTGTTAGCTCCAGACCGTGCCAAAAATCAGAAAAGCATTTGATCAACCATGGGGTCAGCTCCAGACTTTCTAGGTGTCGACTACAGGCTCTGAATTTTGAAACATACCTTTGGCATTTCATTCAAAACACGTTTCTTTATACCTTTTGATTAATCAAACATTTTTAAGCCCTGAAACACCTGTTAAATTTATTAGTAACAAAATGAATATACTCATATCTTTTATTAATCATCAAAATCAATAATTGGGTCAACAATCTCCCCTTTTTGATGATTATAAAAACATTGAGTATATGCATGAGTAAACAATTGGATTCTCAAATCAAAATTTCAAATATTTAATCCTCACAGATAAGCTCCCCTTGAATGAGATAGCTCCCCCTATGAAGTTTAATGTAACAATTGTTCTTCTTTTAACAGAAAATTTTAATGGTTGATACTACTTTTAATTGCTTTTCCTTATGTGCAATTAATTAGATACCAATAAATTAAGCTTAATTGAGCTTACTTGATCAAATGCATATATAAAAGCTAAATATTTCTCCCCTCTTTATTTGTCTCCCCCTTGTTTTTATTTTACAGTCAATGCATATATGATTTTACATAACTCTCCCCCTTTTTTGTAATCAACAAAAAGATCAAGAAGGTTAAGTAAAATGACAAAATTAATAGTTTTTCAAGGTTCAAAAGATATTCTTTAAGTATAAGATAAGTTCATTACAACAAAAGTCAAATATTACAAAATGAGACTTCATTATATCAAACATCAAACTATACTTCATTACATTGAAACTTCAAGATAAATCAAACTAGACTAATTATCAAAGACACTTCATTACAAGATAATCAAAAATGAGTTCTAAGAAGTCTTTGCAATTCTTCAACAATCTTTCCCATCCCTTCACTTTGAGTCCTAACAAATTCTTTTAATCTTCTGTCAACAAATGCACATGCAGTCATAATCTTGTCTTGAAGCTCAGCATTACATTTGAAGTATGTTTTTGAGTCTCCACTAATATCCTTAAACTCTTCAAATATGTTCTTGAGATCATTCTTTAAGGATTCAGCAGAGGAACCAAGGGTAGACTCAATCAATCTAATGCAATCATCCAAAGAGTAAAGGGTTTCCTTCAAGTTCATAAATTGGCTATCAAACTCTGTCTTCATTTCTTCTTTTTGAGCAGCAAATAAGCTTTTGAGTTGCTCTAACTGAATGTCTAAAAATCCAACAGATGACATAGGTGGCGGTACAGGAACTGGAGCAGGAGCAGGAGCAGGAGGTGGTGAAGATCTGCTAGGCTCTGGTGAAGGATTCCTCGCTGATGGACCAACCTTAGAGGTGCAGAAGATCTAATCTTAGTGGCTCTCTCATCAGATGACCCTTCCTTTTCCATTGACCATTAACTTTTACAAAGCCCATCCGGTGCACAGTAGCCAAGCTATAGTAATCAGTGTGTCTAAGGTTCTTTGAAGGCTCATTATCAGAAATTACAATACCTTGACTTCTAAATACCATAGTCAAAATCATACCATAGGGCAGTGAAGATCTCCTTTTGCCCCAGCCTCAGCCATATAGAAAATCATCATCCAGCAAGGTTAATAGGCTGACCTGTCAGAACACTGTCCATAACAACAATGTCTCGCTCCGAGACATACTCAAATCAGCTAGTCTTAGGGAATAAAATCCTACTGCAGATGTTGTGAAGTAATCTAAGCTCCAAGGGCAACTGATTAGCCCTAATCTTCTTCAAATTCAGATACTTCTCTTCCTAACATTCCTGATAATGCACCAGACCTCTCACTATGAATGTCAGCAACTAATCCAGTGACAGGGATGCTCAGAAGATGTCCTAAACTCTAAAAGGTAAGGTGAACTTTTTTTCCTCTAATAGAACTGATAATCCCAAGTCTCCTCTTGATAAATTGAAATAGAATTCCTTAACAAGAGCCGGATAAGTGGGAACATCCAACGAGCAAACCTTTCCCAGCCTAGCTCTTTGATTTGTCTTCCAATCGAAAATTCCTCGGACTCAAAGAAATCAAAATCAACCTTTCTAACCATAGTAATAACTCTCCCGGCTAAAGTGTCTACCTATGGAGATGAGGGACCTGGATTATCCGAAGGATGAGGAAGAACCATCGCTTGGAGACGGTTTGCGGATGGGACGCCGTGCCGTATGCTTCCGATGGTTATGGGAGCTCCAAGAACCGATCCTCTCCGCTTAGGAGCCATAGAAATCCTTGGGAGTGTTCGATTTGAGGAGAATTTGGCTTGGGAGGTTTTGAGAGAGTTTGGAGAGAGTTTGGAAAGGGATTGAAATGATAAAAATGATGGAGGTGTCGACTCTGCCCTAATAAAGTCAACTTGGGACCACCAGGTGTCGACTCCCGCAAAGTCGGGTGTCGACTCCAAGTCGCTAACACAGTTAGCGCTCGAACTGGAGTCGCTCCACTTATACGTATCGGCTCCAAGGTCAAGGACCGAGAGTGACACAGGAGAGGTGACGACTCCTTAAATTGAGGTGTCGACTCCATTGACAGTTTCAGAGAAAAATAGATGAGTTTCAAACATCTGAAACTTGTCAAAATAGGGTCAATAAATTTTTGAAAAAATCTTTGGAATATGAAGAGTCAAATTGCATGAATGACTAGATAAATTGTCCTTAAAATTATGAAAGGAATTTCAAGAAAATAGAAATCTAGATAGTCATTCCTTAAGGTTTCAAATCATTCAAAGGATCACAAATCCCTAATTCACCTCTAAGATAACAAAATCTCTCTTCACTCAAAGGTTTTGTAAATATGTCAGCTAATTGTTCTTCAGTATTAACATAATCAAGACAAATTTCATTATTAGCTACATGTTCTCTTATAAAGTGATATCTAATTTCAATGTGTTTGGTTCTTGAATGTTGAATTGGATTTTTAGTTAAATTTATTGCACTTGTATTATCACATCTAATAGGAGTTTTATCAAGTGTTATGCCATAATCTTCAAGTTGTCGCTTAATCCAAAGGATTTGAGCACAGCAACTTTCAGCTGCAACATATTCTGCTTCAGCAGTTGATAATGCAACCGAATTTTGCTTTTTGCTAAACCAAGAGATTAAGTTACTTCCTAAGAATTGACATGCACCACTTGTACTTTTTCTATCTAATTTACATCCAGCATAGTCAGAATCAGAATATGCAATCAAGTTTAATGTTGAGTCTCTAGAATACCATAATCCAATATTTTTAGTTCCACTTAGATATCTTAAGATTCTTTTCACTGCAATTAAGTGAGATTCTTTAGGTTCAGATTGAAATCTAGCACATAGACAAACAGCAAACATGATATTGGTCTACTTGCAGTTAAGTAAAGTAGAGATCCGATCATACCTCTGTAGTACTTTTGATCTACTTTCTTACCATCTTCATCTTTATCTAATTTGCATGAAGGACTCATAGGTGTTCCAAGGGGTTTGATTGACTCCATTCCAAACTTCTTAGATGTTCCTTGTGTATTTTGCTTGGTTGATGAAAATCCCCTCTTTGCTTTGCTTGATTTGAAGTCCTAGGAAGAAGTTGAGTTCTCCATCATGCTCATTTCAAATTCACCTGCATTAACTTAGCAAATTCTTGATACAAGAGATTGTTAGTAGCACCGAATACAATATCATCAACATATATTTGTACTACTAATAAATCTTTGTCTTTTCTTTTCAAAAATAGTGTTTTATCAACATTTCCTCTAGTAAAATCATTTTCAATCAGAAATTTGCTTAATCTATCATACCAAGCTCTAGGTGCTTGTTTTAACCATATAGTGCTTTGTGCAATTTAAAACATGATTTGAAAATTCATGATCTTCAAAACCAGGTGGTTGTTCAACAAAAACTTCCTCATTTATAAATCCATTTAAAAATGCACTTTTAACATCCATTTGAAATAATTGATATGCATATGACATGCAAATGCGAGTAATAATCTAATTGCTTCTAATCTAGCTACAGGTGCAAAAGTTTCATCAAAATCAATTCCTTCCTCTTGATTATATCCTTTTGCAACTAATCTAGCTTTGTTTCTAATTACTATGCCATTTTCATCTAATTATTTCTAAATACCCATTTTGATCCTATAACAGAATGATCTTTAGGTCTATCTACAAGGGTCCAGTACATTATTTCTAGTGAATTGATTTAATTCCTCTTGCATAGCCAACATCCAATTATTATCTTTTTCAGCCTCTTCAATGGTTTTAGGTTCAATTTGAGATACAAATGCAAGATGATTATTGATGTTTCTCATTGATGATCTAGTTCTTACTCTTGAGATGGATCACCTATAATTAATTCTTTGGATGACCATAGGCATATCTCCAATCTCTAGGAAGATCTACATCATTATGATTTGCATCAACAACATCAACACTAGGAGAATCATCATCTTTAGCTCCTTGTTCATGATCTGAAGATACATCTATATTCAATTTTTCAATATCTCTTTCTAAATGTTTGTATCTTCTCATCATCAATCTTTCTGAACTCGATGCTAAAGATTCATCAAAAACTACATGAATAGATTCTTCTACAATTAAGTTTCTCTTGTTAAACACTCTGTAGGCTTTGCTAGATGTTGAATATCCTAAGAATATGCCTTCATCTGATTTGCATCAAATTTTCCTAGATTATCTTTACCATTATTATGAATAAAACATTTACAACCAAATGCATGAAAATAACTAATGTTTGGTTTTCTATTGTTCCATAGTTCATAAGGAGTTTTCTTAAGGATTGGCCTAATTAAAGCTCTATTAAGAATGTAACATGCCGTGTTTATAGCTTCCGCCCAAAAGTACTTTGGTAGGTTGTTTTCACATAGCATGGTACGGGCCATGTCTTCTAAAGTTCTATTTTTTCTTTCTACAACTCCATTTTGTTTGGTGTTCTAGGTGCAGAGAAATTATGATGGATGCCATTTTCAATGCAAAAGTTTTTAAATAAATGATTTTCGAATTCAGTGCCATGATCACTTCTAAGAGACACTATGGTGTTATTTTTCTCATTTGTGACCTTCTTGAAGAATTTTAAAAATATTGGAAATCTCATCTTTATGAGCTAAAAAATACCCAAGTGTATCTAGAATAATCATCTACAATCACAAGACCATATTTCTTTCCTCCTAGACTAGTGGTTCTAGTAGGTCCAAAATATCCATGTGAAGTAGTTCAAGTGGCCTAGAAGTGGAAACAATGTTTTTAGTTTTGAAAGAGTTTCTAGTTTGTTTTCTAAACTAACATGCATCACAGATTTTGTTATTTTCAAAATCTATTTGTGGAAGGCCTTTTACTAAATCCATTCTGATTAATTTTGAAATTAGGTGTGTGCTTGCATGACCTAATCTACGATGCCATAACCATCCAATCTCATTCATATTAGCATTATTAGCAACTAAGCAATGATTACTAGTAGACAAATTGTCTAAATCAATCAAATACACATTGCCATTTCTATTTCCAATAAATACAATGCTATTATCAATGGGATTAGAAACAGTGCAAATAGAATCTTCAAATGATACTTTGAAACCTTTATCACACAATTGGCTAATACTAATCAGATTATGCTTTAAACCATTAACATATAATACATTTTTCAATAAATGTGGAGGGAGTTATTTGAATTTTATCGAATCCCATGATCTGGCCTTTGCCATTATCACCAAACGTAACAACTCCATTTTTTCTTTCAAGGGTGATGAATTGATCCTTGTCACCCGTCATGTGTCTTGAGCAGCCACTATCGAGATACCACTTTCGCTTTGATCTTTTGGCCGCAAGACACTCCTGCAAAAATGATCAAGTCTTATATTTAGATACTCAAGCCTTCTTGGGTCCTTCATGGTTAGTAGCAAAAAAGATTATTCCTTTTGGAACCCATATTTTTCTTTCTTTAACAATTAATTTCTTGTTACTATTTCTTGTATTACATTCATAGGATTTATGGCCTTTCTTGTTGCAATAATGGCATAAAACTTCATTTTTATCCTATTCTTTTCTAAAGAAGTTTTTGATATGCTTTTGTTTTATGTTAGGCCTATAACCTAATCCAGCTTATCAAATATAGCTCTTTGATTGCTCAATAATAAATTAAATTTTTTAGAACTATATATAAATTTATCAACTATATTTTTATATTTATCAACTTCCTTCTTTAATCTATCATTTTCATTAGAAATTGATCCTTTTTCTTCAATCAAAGCTTCATTTTTTGATTTTAATTTTTCAACTTCATAAGTAAGATTATCTTTTAAATCCTTAACTTTAAGTGTTAAATCATTTTTCTCTTTACATAGATTTAAGTTTTCATTTTTTAAAAACTTATTTTTCTTTTTTAGAATTTTAAAATCATTGACTAATTCATTGAAAGCCTCATATAATTCATCAAATGTAAATTCATCATTGAGGGTTTTGGTACTTACTTCGTCGTCGTTGTTTGCCATAAAGCAAATGTTGGCAACTTCTTTTGTTCCTCCTCGGAAGAGGATTCTTCACTATCACTTTATGTTGCAACATAAGCCTTCTTCTTCTTCTTGTAGATTTTCTTCAGTTGAGGACAGTCATATCTGAAATGCCCCAATTTTTTACACTCATAGCATATCAAGGACTCTTTTTCTTTTTCTTTGTCCTTCTCTTTCTCTTTTTCTCCTTCCATTTTTGTTCCAGACTTTTTCTTGTGGAAGGGTCTTCTTCTTTGCATAAAATTTTTAAATTTTCTAGCAAGGAGTGTAGTCTCCTCATCATCATCACCATCACTGCAGTTTTCCTCACTCTCTGCAGCCTTGAGAGCAATTGTTTTCTTCTTCTTGACTTTCTCCTCTTGATGTTGCTTCATAGTCAGCTCATGAGTCATCAAGGATCCAAGTAGCTCCTCCAAAGGTAAAATGTTTAAGTCCTTGGCTTCTGGATTGCAGTCACCTTCGCTTCCCATGATCTTGGAAGTGACCTAAGAATTTTACGCACAAGTTCAGAATTAGTATAAATCTTACCAAGACTTTTCAACCCATTTATAATATAAGTAAATCTTGTGTACATGCATGTAATTGTTTCAGTTTGTTCCATGCTAAACAGTTCATATTTATGCACCAAAATATTAATTTTTGATTCTTTAACTTGATTTATACCCTCATGGGTAACCTCTAATCTATCCCAAATTTCTTTTGCGGAATTACATGTAGAAATTCGATTAAATTCATTAGCATCTAATGAACAATATAAAACATTCATGGCTTTAGCGTTGAGCTGAGCCAACTTCTTATCATATTCATCCCATTCCGTTTCTGATTTAGGAATCACCATGTTGTCTACTCTAATTGTGGGTGTGTGTGGATCATTAACTATGATTCCCCATAAGACATAGTCAAGTGCTTGAATAAAAATCTTCATCCTAGCTTTCCAATAACTATAATTAGTTCCATTAAACAAAGGAGGTCGATTAGTGGATTGACCTTCTAAATAAGATGAACTAGCTTGAGCTGCCATTTGGATCTTTAGCTCTTGATCGTTAGACCAAAATCAAATGAGCACTTGCTCTGATACCAATTGTTGGCCCAGATGGCAACCCAAGAGGGGGGGGGGGGGTGAATTGGGTTCTTAAAAAATTTAACCTTTTAAAATGATAGGCTTTGGAATACACAAGATTTAGTGCAGGATAAATATTAACCACAAACAAAGAGATAGAGAGAGAGAATCAAACACGGCAAACAAAGGATTTTATAGTGGTTCGGTGTATCCAACACCTACGTCCACTCCTAAGTACCACTTGGGTCCACACTATAATCAGCTAGATTACAGTCGAGTTGTTTTACAAGCTCACAACTCAAAACTTGTTGTTTCCCATGGGATCACAATGAACCCAGCTGGTTTTCCCGGGCTCACCAGCACAAAAGCCAAACCTCAAGCTAATCTAGCTTGACCCGAGGTATACTACCTCCACTAATTCGATCCCCCTGATTGAACTAGCAAGAACAAATCAGAATAGAATTTACAACAACAAACAACTCCTCAAATGAGTAAATATATAAATAAACAAGGTTAGAAACGCCTGTTTGAAGCAAAGTTGATTTGTGCTTTTCTTCTTTTCCTCTTCTCCTTTGAGATGTTGAATCAGGCCTCAGCTCGGATTCTTCACAAAGATTTGCAGATGAGAAGTTGGAAAAACAGGGATTTGGCTCTCTTTTTCTTCTTTCGAAAATCCTCTGATTTTGAAATTGAATGCGTTGGATTTCTCTTTGAGCTTTCTGGAGTTGATGGATTTAAACTTTGATTCTTCCTCTAGATTTCTTGCTCAAGACTTTTCAGGATTTTTCAAATAGTTTTCTCTATTTTCCGTCTCTTTTTTTTTTTTTTTTAAACGAACAGGTTTCCCTTTTATAGATTCTTCTTAATCCAGGATTAGGTGAAAAACTAGCCGTTATTTCTGTCCTTAGATTCCTCCTACACATAAAAAAAGTGTCCGTTAGAGATTAGGTGAGAAAATATTACCGTTGGAGGCCATTCTGACATTTTAAAAATCCATTCCTTACAGGTTGGAGTCGGCTCTAACTTTTTAGGTGTCGACTCCAAGTCGTGTATCCAAAAATAGAAAGTAAAAGTTCTTTGAGGAGTCAGCTCCGAAAAAGGTAAGTGTCGGCTCGCTGCGTTCAGGTGTCGGCTCCGAAAAACTATAAGTGTCGGCTCCAGGGTAGTCCAAAAACATGCTTTTTGTTCCCGCATTGGAGTCGGCTCCAGACACTGTAAGTATCGACTCCGAAACTCTGGGTGTCGGCTCCGAAACACTAGGTGTCGGCTCCAGACCATGCCAAAAATCAGAAAAGCATTTGATCGGCCATGGGTCGGCTCCAGACTTTCTAGGTGTCAACTCCAGGCTCTAGGTGTCAACTCCAGGCTCTAAATTTGAAACATACCTTTGGCATTTGATTCAAAACACGTTTCTTTATACCTTTTGATTAATCAAACATTTTAAGCCCTGAAACACTTGTTAAATTTATTAGTAACAAAATGAATATACTCATTTCTTTTATTAATCATCAAATCAATAATTGGGTCAACATATTTTACTGGGGCAGGCCACTCCGTCTCAGGGTGAGGGGGCATATGATATGGCTGATCCTACGCCGTTAGAGTGAACGGCAAAGATAGCGGCAGCTGATGGGAGCTATATCAACCCCCAAGACCTACCTCTCGGTCTCGTGGAACATGAACAGTATCAACCCCCGGGACCTCCTCTCGGTCTCGAGGCACATGAACAGTATATCAACCCGAGACCTACCTTTCGGTCTCAGGGCGCATGAACAGTATATCAACCCCCGGGACCTACCACTCGGTCTCGGGGCACATGAACAGTATCAACCCCCGGGACCTTCCTCTCGGTCTCGGGGCACATGAAAAGTATATCAACCCCCGAGACCTACCTCTCGGTCTCGGGGTGCATGAACAGTATATCAACCCCCGGGACATACCTCTCGGTCTCGGGGCACATGAATAGTATCAACCCCCGAGACCTCCCTCTCGGTCACGGGGCACATGAACAGTATATCAACCCCCGAGACCTAGCTCTCGGTCTCGGGGTGCATGAACAGTATATCAACACCCGGGACCTACCTCTCGGTCTCGGGGCACATGAACAGTATCAACCCCCGGGACCTACCTCTCGGTCTCGGAGTGCATGAACAGTGTACCAACCCCCGATACCTACCTCTCGGTCTCGGGGCGCATGAACAGTATATCAACCCCCGAGACCTACCTCTCGGTCTCGGGGTGCATGAACAGTATATCAACCCCCGGGACCTACCTCTCGTCTCGGGGCACATGAACAGTAAATCAACCCCGAGACCTACCTCTCGGTCTCGGGGTGCATGAACAGTATATCAACCCCCGAGACCTACCTCTCGGTCTCGGGGCGCATGAACAGTGTACCAACCCCCGAGACCTACCTCTCGGTCTCGGGGCGCATGAACAGTATATCAACCCCCGAGACCTACCTCTCGTCTCGGGGCGCATGAACATTATATCAACCCTCGGGACCTACCTCTCGGTCTTAGGGCGCATGAACAATATATCAACCCCCGAGATATACCTCTCGGTCTCGGGGTGCATGAACAGTGTATCAACCCCCAGGACCTACCTCTCGGTCTCGGGGCATATGAACGGTATATCAACCCCTGAGACCTACCTCTGGGTCTCGGGGCGTATGAACAGTATATCAACCCCCGAGACCTACCTCTCGGTCTTGGGGCGCATGAACAGTATATCAAACTCTGGGACCTACCTCTTGGTCTCGGGGCGCATGAACAGTGTATCAACCCCCGAGACCTACCTCTCGGTCTCGGGGCGCATGAACAGTATATCAACCCCCGAGACCTACCTCTCGGTCCCGGGGCGCATGAACAGTATATCAACCCTCGGGACCTACCTCTCGGTCTCGGGGTGCATGAACAGTGTATCAACCCCCGAGACCTACCTCTCGGTCTCGGGGCGAATGAACAGTATATCAACCCCCAGGACCTACCTCTCGGTCTCGGGGTGCATGAACAGTATATTAACCCCCAGGACCTACCTCTCGGTCTTGGGGCGCATGAACAGTGTATCAACCCCCGGGACCTACCTCTCGGTCTCGGGGCGCATGAACAGTATATCAACCCCCGGGACCTACCTCTCGGTCTCGGGGTGCATGAATAGTGTATCAACCCCCGGGACCTACCTCTCGGTCTCGGGGTGCATGAACAGTATATCAACACCCGGGACCTACCTCTCGGTCTCGGGGCGCATGAACAGTATATCAATACCCAAGACCTACCTCTCGGTCTCGGGGCACAAGAACAGTATCAAGCCCCGGGACTACCTCTCGGTCTCGATGTGCATGAACAGTGTACCACCTCGAGACCTACCTCTTGGTCTCGGGGTGCATGAACAGTATATCAACCCCCGAGACCTACCTCTCGGTCTCGGGTGCATGAACAGTATATCAACCCCCGGGACCTACCTCTCGGTCTCGGGGCACATGAACAGTATATCAACCCCCGAGACCTACCTCTCGGTCTCGGAGCGCATGAACAATGTACCAACCCTCGAGACCTACCTCTCGGTCTCGGGTGCATGAACAGTGTATCAACCCCCGAGACCTACCTTTCGGTCTCGGGGCGCATGAACAGTATATCAATCCCGAGACCTACCTCTCGGTCTCGGGGTGCATGAACAGTATATCAACCCCCGAGACCTACCTCTCGGTCTCGGGGCGCATGAACAGTATATCAACCCCCGAGACCTACATCTCGGTCTTGGGGTGCATGAACAGTATATCAACCCCCGGGACCTACCTCTCGGTCTCGGGGCGCATGAACAGTATATCAACCCCCGAGACCTACCTCTCGGTCTCGGGGTGCATGAACAGTATATCAACCCCCGGGACCTACCTCTCGATCTCGAGGTACATGAACAGTATATCAACCCCCAAGACCTACCTCTCGCTCTCGGGGCGCATGAACAGTATACCAACCCCCGAGACCTACCTCTCGGTCTCGGGGCGCATGAATAGTGTATCAACCCCCAGGACCTACCTCTCGGTCTCGGAGCGCATGAACAGTATATCAACCCCCAGGACCTACCTCTCGGTCTCGGGGCGCGTGAACAGTATATTAACCCCCGGGACCAACCTCTCGGTCTCGGGGCGCATGAACAGTATATCAACCCCCGGGACCTACCTCTCGGTCTCGGGGTGCATGAACAGTGTATCAACCCCGGGACCTACCTCTCGATCTTGGGGTGCATGAACAGTATATCAACCCCCGAGACCTACCTCTCGGTCTCGGGGTGCATGAACAGTATATCAACCCCCGGGATCTACCTCTCGGTCTCGGGGTGCATGAGCAGCATATCAACCCCCGAGATCTCCCTCTTGATCTCGCGGCACATGAATGACATCTCAATCCCCGGTGCATGGTCAGGTTGTTCTGGGCCACCTGGCGTGCCCACATAATCCACCGCACATCCGTGGCAGAGGGTGGCCATACCTCATAACGGCGTATGATCCGTTGTATCTTTATCACTTTGCATGGCCATACCCCGTTACGGTATGCGGATGACCACCTGCTCGTTGCTGTACAAGATCACGTCCAGTGGTGGTGCGCACCAGATGCGACCACAGACGCGAGACACCTATGAGGTCGTACTGACAGGTAACTCATGATGCATCTGGTGTGTACGATGACAGTACAACCTGTCATCGTCAGCCTCGTATTTTGTCCGTTATTGAACTGGGCTGTTAAGAATCAGTGATCGTGGAAATAGAAGGAGGACATTCGAACAGGTATAAAAGCACGCGCCCCACTGTAAGGATCCTGGAACTCTGGTTTTCTAGTTTTCTTCCTACTAGCTAAAACCCTAACTGTTTCAGCTCCCTTCAGCTGGGCAGTTTTTGTTTGATCCTAAGTAACTAACTTGAGTGTCGGAGGGTCCCCACTAGAGCATCCGGTCTCTGGGGACTTTTCTTGCAGGGGTTCGGAGAGAAGGACGTCCGTCTTCCCCGACGCTTGAAGAAGGTGACTTGGCATCATCAATAGGTATTTAAAGTACCATCACTATGATACTTCTTCTTAAATATCCATTTACAACCAATAGGCTTAGACTCTTTGGGTAAATTGACAAGCTCCCAAATGTAGTTTGACATAATAAAATCCATCTTTTCTTGAATAACTTCCTTTAAAAAAGTAGAATCTCTCGAAGCCATTGCTTCTTAAAAGTTTTAGGATCATCTTTCACTTGAAGAATAATAGGTACCTTACGAATAAAATATAATTCTCTCGACTTTCTTCTACTAAATAGAAAGAAATGAGTTAAGAATCTATCTCTTCATGTCCTAAATTCTTAACTTTTCGAATTCTCTTACTTTTTTAAAGTTTCTTTGAAGTATTCTCCTCGCAAGAATCTTCATTTGTGGTACTTTGAGAATTCTTTTCGGAAATGATAAAATTCTCAAAGAACTCCATATCTTTAGATTCTATTATCACGTTAGACTAAATTAAAGAGTCTATAGGCTTTGCTATTTATAGCATATCCTACAAAAGCACACCTAATTTCATGAGGACCCAACTTGGTTCTTTTAGGATCGGTGTTCTTGCAATAAGCAAGACACCCCCATACTTTAAAAATAGCCTATATTAGGCTTTCTGCCTTTTCACAACTCATATGGATAGGTCTTATTCTTTTTAGTAAAAATTCTATTAAGAATATGATATGCAGATATTAAAAGGCAACTCAGCATGCAACAACATGACATTTATCATCTCTAAAAATATTCTATTTTTACATTCTGCTAACCCATTTTGTTTGGGTGTGCATAGTGCAGAACACTCATGTATGATTCCATTTTATTCACAAAACACATTAAATCATTAGGAAAAATTCTTCACCCCTATCACTTCTAAGGATTTTAATATTTCTACCTAATTGGCTTTCAACTTTTGCTTTATAAACTTTAAATGCATGGAAAGCCTCATCTGTATGCTTAAGTAAGTAAATGTATGTATATCTAGAGCAATCATCAATAAAAGTAATAAAATATCTATGCACAAGTTCTAGCAAATTAGTATTTCTCTCTACACTATGAAATGGCTTTTCAGTCATCTTTGATTTAATGCAAATTTTACATTTATTAAACTTATCAATATTACAAAAAATCATGCCATATTTAATTAATCTTTTCATAGTGCTAATACCAATATGTGCTAATCTACCATGCCATAAAGTAACGAAATCATCAATATAAGCAGAAGATACACTATTGTTATTATTATTATTATCAATAATACAAAGCTTGACCATTCATCAATAGAATAACAAAAAACATCATTGTGAGATAGTATAAGTTTTTCTAATTCAAATATACTTTAAATCTCTAATTTGCCCAATAAATCTTCACTAACAATATTTCTATTCATATCCGGCACATACAGCACATTGATCAAAGTGATCTTGTTGCTGAATGTGAAGTGGAGATCCACTCTTCCTTTCCCAAGCACCTTGGACCAGCCTTCATTTTTCATTAGAATTTCTTATCCATTGATGATATCCACATAAGTCTTAAAATGTAACTTATCGTAGAAAACATGGATGGTGGTACAAGTATCATACCACCAACCGAAAACCTTGCCTCTGACCACCATGACTTCGCTCACGGTGGCGACGATCTCATCGTCTACTTTGATTTTATTTTTCTTATAGGTTTGCCCCTTTGATGCCTGCAATCACGAGCAAAGTATCCATGTTTGCCACATACAAAGCAACTCACATTGGGCTTATTTTTGTTGGATTTCTTGAACTTATCTTGATCCCTTTTAAGACCAAGTTTGTTCTCTTTCGTTTTCTTGGACTTCTTAGGATTGCTTACAGCATTTGCTTTCGAAGTACCAAAATTCACTTTCTTAATCTTTTCACGCACCCTTGATTCCTCCTCGATTCAAATGTGTTTTTGCAATTGCTCCAAGGAATAATCCTCAGAGTTGTGAAGTAGTTTCTTTCTGATTCTGTTCCAAGATGATGGCAACTTTGCAATAATTACACCTACTTGAAAAGGTTCAAAAACCTCTATCTTCATTGCCACCAATTTGTTGACAATAATTTCTAACTTATGCCCTTGTGCATTCCAAATCTCCCGCGGAGATTGAGTGTTGGTATAGAGGTTGTAGAGGCGATTCAACAATGCATTGAGGATATGGCCATGGCATATGAGTTCATCTTCACGCCTCTTCTTTCTTTTGGCCTTGAGTTCTTCAGAGTCCTCGGCTACGGGCTTGGGAATAGATGCCAAATTTGAATCTAACATATAGAAGATTTTTAATGCCATGAGTAAGAACTTGAGTTTGTCTTGTCACCGTGTGAAATTGGTGTCATCAAAACGATCCAATCTTACAAGGTCTTGGTTTATGAGTTTGATGGTAGATACGGTAGTCTCGGTTTCCATTCAGATAACATTTGACATTGTTGAGAATTTGAAGAAAGGAAGAAGAGATAGAGATAAGGATTAAAACCGAGAGAGATGAAGATATGAATATGAACTGAGGCTTGAACACAATTGAATCGCTGTTCTCAAACACTATTTGCGCTCTTTGGAATGCTTTTTGAGCCAACCATAAATACGTTTGCAAGATTTTAACAGCCTTGATCAAGGGTGCATAAAAGCATTAATGAACCCTTGATCGTAGGCAAAATATATAGATTTTCTGGAATGTATTAAAAAATGAATGCTGCGGTCTGGGACTCATTTATTCATCGGAGTGCTACAATACTTCGTAATAATTTTTTCTATTGTGAGCATCACCGTGAGAGAGTCCGCGACTCTCACCGAAACATTGCTTAGTTTAATGTGAACAAAACCCAACAAGTTCTGCATAAGGAAAAGAATGGGAATAAATCTATCTGATCCATAATCTACATTATAACAAAAACATATGAGCAAAACTTGATGTAAAAAAGCCATCTCATCAATTTTCTCCACAAAAAAATATAAAATGTTGAAGAAGGAATTTTCAGGTACAAGGTATCATACATCCATAAGCAATCAATGGAAATATTGTATCACTATCAATTTATCAAACAACCATTAAAGGAAAAAATATCAAATGTTGAAAATGGAATTTCTAAGTATAGGTTATCATACATATCAAAATAATAAGTTATATAAATCTTCATCCACCAAGAAAGATTTTTTTTTTTAAAATGATTTGATTAAGAAAAAATCTAAAAGAAATACTAAGACTTGGAACTTTGTGAGTGAGTATGGAACTTTGTGAGTATGTATGTCTCAAGAAGAAAACAACAAGGTTAACTAAGATGTTACAATAATGCATGATATTCCATTCTCAATCAAGTGGTCCTTAAATTCATAATCTAGGTACCCTCCTCCTCAATCAGATTGAAGAGTTTTGATTGATTTACTGAGTTATTTTTCTACTTTGGCATAAAATTTTGAACTTTTCAAGGCCTCAAATTTTCTTTGCATCAGGTATGCATATCCATATCTTGAATAATCATCAATAAATATGATAAAATATTCATAGCCCTCTCAAGATTTGATGTCAAAGGCCCACATACATCAGTATGTATGATCTCTAAAGTTGCTTTTATTCTTTCATCTTTTGCTTAAAAGGGTCTTTGGTCATTTTTCCTTCTAGACAGGATTCATAGATTGGTAGAGTACCAACTCTTAGCTCTCTTAAAGGATCATCCTTTACTAGTCTTTCTATTTTATCTATATTAATGTGACCAAGCCTCAAATGCCATAAATATGTGTCATTGTTATTATTCGCAACTTTCTTCTTTTAGGGCTGGTTGAGCGACTTTAAACATTTTGGTTTGAAGTAAGTGTTGAAAGTTGGTTTAACAAAATATGGACCATTTTCAACATACCCAGAACAAATATCATTCTATTCTTATAAATTGAAACAAAGTCAATACTAAAAAAATAGAAATAAATTATTCATGCAACTTTGAAATTGAAATCAAATTCTATTTAAAATCCAAAATATAATAGACATTGTTCAAAAATAAATATTTATTATTAGCAAATGACAGTCGTACTGTCCCTACTGCTGTCGCTGGCACCTTTTCTTCACTGCCTACTCTAATCGTGAAATCTTCCACTTGAAGATCCCGGAGACTCAAGCATCTGCAAAGAAACACAAACATGGTTAGATGCTCCTGAATCAATAATCCAGCTTGAGAAATCATTCTCAACTAAGCATGTTTCCATGACTAGTAAATCTAATTTACCTTGTTTCTTTTTTCTGTTTAGCTCATCAAGGTGCTTTTTACAGTTCCTTTTCCAATGGTCGTCTTAATGACAGTGGAAAGACTTTCCTTTATGTTAGGCTGAGCAGCCTTTTCCTTTTTCTTCTGGATCTTCTTGTTGTTGTCCTTTTGCTTCCCCACATTCTTCTTCTTCTTTTTCTTTGAAAAAAAAGGCTTTTCCTTAGCTGTATTAGCTTCAGCAACATTTGTCTTACCACTCTTATCATCTATAAGGGTCTCATAAATTTGCAGCTCATTCAAGAATTCAGTCAGATTACACTTTTTATGATTCATAATGTACTTAGTACTGAATTGAAGAAAAATGGAAGATAGTGTCTCCAGAATTATGCCAACCTAAGTCTTTTCATCAATTTTAGCTTCATTGATTTAGCCTCATTAAAATGACTGACCCATTTTGAAGACGTGCTCACGAACAAAAGAACCATTCTTCATTTTTGTTGACCCAATAATTGATTTTGATGATTAACAAAAGACATGAGTATATTCATTATGTTTCTGATAAATTTAAGAAGTGTTTCAGGCATTGAGAATGTTTAATCAGTCAAAAGGTATAAGGAAATAAGTTTTGAATCGAATTTTAATGGAAATTATTTAAGTTCAGAACTTAGAGTCGACACCTCAACTATCCGGAGCCGACCCCAGGGCGTATCAGAACTTTTCTAGAATTTTGGCATGGTCTGGAGTCGACACCTAGAGTTTCGGAGCCGACTCCAACCTGAGCTACAGAGAAGTGGTTTCTGCGTTAGTTTTCGAAGCCAACACCTAGAGTTCAGGAGCTGACACCTGAAAGTTGTAGAGCCGACACCTGCGTTTCTGGAGCCGACTCTAACCTAAGTATAGAGAGCATGTTTTTTGGACATAGTTAGAGTCGACACCTTTGAAATCTAGAGTTGACTCCCGAAGGCACCGAGCCGACACTTAACTTTTTTATAGCCGACTCCTCAACGAACTTCTTATTACTATTTTTGGACACCCCATCTTGGAGCCGACACCTGAAAAGTTGGAGCCGACTCCAACCTATCAGGAATGGATTTTTCAAATGTCAGAACAAATTCCAACGGTAATATTTTTCCACCTAATCTCTAATGGGTATTTTTCTTTGTGTGTAGAAGCAATCCAACTATTCTGTAATGGCTATATTTTTCACATAAACTTGGATTAAGAGATCTATAAAAAGGGGGAACCATCCGTTTGAAAAAGAGGAGAAAAAATCAAGAAAAATACTTAGTAAAAAAGAGAGAGAAATCAAGAGGAAAGACTCAGAGCTCAAATCCATCAATCCTAGAGAGTTCAAAGAGAAATCCAAAGCACTCAAAGTTTAAAATCAAGGATTTCCCAAGCAAAAAGGAAGAAAGCAAAAGCCCTATTTCTCTCCAACTTCTCCACTATGATTTTTGTGAAGAATCTGAGCCGAGGCCTGATTCAATCTTTCAAAGGAAAAGAGAAAAGAAGAAAAGAAGAAAAGTATACATCCAAATTGCTTCAAACAGGCTTTTCTTACATTTGTTTTTTTAATTGCATATTTGCTCATTAAGGAGCTATTTTGTATTCAAAACTCTATTTTTTGTTGTTTGCTAATTCAATCAGGGGATTGAATTAGTGGAGGTAGTGTACCTGGGACAAGCTAAGGATAGCTTGTGGTTGAGTTTTGTGCTGGTGAGCCCAAAAAAACTAGCTGGGTTCATTGTGACTTTGGGAAAATAACAAGTTTCGGTTGTGAGCTTGTAAAATAACTCGCTTGTAATCAAGTGGATTATAGTGTGGACCTAAGTGCTGCTTGGGAGTGGACGTAGGTGTTGGATACACCGAACCACTATAAAATCTTTGTGTTTTTCGTGCTTTGTCTCTCTCTCTCTCTATCTCATTTATTTGTGCCTAGCATTTATCTATACATTGCACTAAAGCACTTTCATATCAAAGTACTTAGTTTTAAAGTGTTAAAATTTTTAAGAACCCAATTCACCCCCCCTCTTGGGTTGCCATCTGGGCCAACAATTGGTATCAGAGCTAGTGCTCATTTTCAGTTTGATCCAACGATCAAGAGTCAAAGATCCAAATGGCAGCTCAAGCTGGATCTTCATTTGCTGAAGGTCAATCTACAAATAGACCTCCTTTATTTAATGGAACAAATTATGGATGTTGGAAAGCTAGAATGAGAATTTTTATTCAAGCTTTAGATTATGAACTATGGAGTGTAATCATTAATGATGGACCAAGCACACCCACACACTTAGTAGATGGTTCAATAGTTCCTAAACCCGAAAGGGATTGGAATGAGAACGATAAAAAATGGCTCAGCTTCATGCAAAAGCCATGAATGTTTTTATTGTGCTTTAGATGCTAATAAATTTAATAGAATTTCTACATGTATTTTCGCAAAAGAAATATGGGATAGATTAGAAGTTACCCATGAGGGTACTAATCAAGTAAAAGAATCAAAAATTAATATTCTAGTGCATAAATATGAATTGTTTAGCATGGAACAAAATGAAGCTATCACATGTATGTACACTAGATTCACTGATATTGTGAATGGTCTAAAAAGTCTTGGTAAGACCTATGCTAATTCTGATTTGGTGCATAAAATTTTTAGGTTCTTCCAAGGTCATGGGAAGCAAAGGTGACTGCAATCCAAGAAGTGAAGGATCTTAATACCTTACCTTTGGAGGAGCTACTTGGATCATTGATGACCCATAAATTAATAATGAAGTACATATAGAGGAAGATGTCAAGAAGAAGGGAACTATTGCTCTTAAGGCTACAGAAATTGAGGAAAGCAGCAGTGAGGATGAAGAAGATGATGATGAGACTGCTCTCCTAGCTAAGAAATTTAAGAAATTTATGCAAAGAAGGAGACCCTTCCATAGGAGAAAGTTTGGAACAAAAATGGAAGGAGAAAAAGAAAAGAGAAGGACAAGGACAAGAAAAAATAACCCCTTATATGTTATGAATGTAAGAAACCGAGGCACTTCAGATATGACTGTCCTTAATTGAAGAAAGCTTACAAAAGAAGAAGAAGGCTTATGTTGCAACATGGAGCGGCAGTGAAGAATCCTCTTTCGAGGAAGAACAAAAGGATGTTGCAAACATTTGCTTCATGGAAAAAGAAGATGATGAGGTAAGTTCTAAACTCAAGACTTTACATTTGAAGAATTATTTGATGCATTTAATGAATTAGTTAATAATTTTAAAGTTTTGAAAAAGAAAAGCAAATCTTTAAAAACTAAAAATGCAAATCTGCTTAAAGAGAAAAATAAATTAGCTCTAGAAATTAAAGACTTGAAATCTAAAAAAAAGATGTTGCAAAAGAAAAGGAATTGGTTTCAAATGAGAACCTTAATCTAAAGAAAGAGGTTGATAAATATAAGGATATAGTTGATAGATTTACCTTAAGTTCTACAAAATTAAACATGATTCTAGATAGTCAAAAGACTATTTTGACAAGGCAGGATTAGGATATAATCCTCTTAGAAAGAAAAAATCCTTGAAAATATCTTTATACGTGCTGGCCAATCACCTAATATTACTTGTTTCAATGTGGTTTAAAAGGACATAAATCATATGAATGCAATATTACGAAAACTAGCAAAAATTTAAAAATTAAAGGAAAGAAAATATGGGTTTCGAAAGGAACAATCCTTATTGCTACTAACCATGAAGGACCCAAGAAAGCTTGGGTACCTAAACAGAAAGTTTGATCATTTTGCAGGAGTGTCTTGCGGCTAAAAGATCAAAACGAAAGTGGTATCTTGAAAGCGGTTGTTCAAGGCACATGATGGGTGATAAGGAGCAATTCATCACCCTTGAAGATAAAAGAGGAGGAGTTGTTACTTTTGGAGACAATGGCAAAGGTCAAATCATGGGCCTTGGTAAAATTCAAATAACTCCATCCACTTTTATTGAAAATATTTTATATGTTGAAGGATTAAAATATAATTTAATTAGTATTAGCCAATTGTGTGATAAAGGTTTCAAAGTTTCCTTTGAAGCTTCTATTTGCACTGTTTCTAATCCCATAGATAATAGCATTATATTTATTGGTAATAGAAATGGCAATGTATACTTAATGATTTAGACAATTTGTCTACTAGTAATCATTGCTTAGTTGCTAATAATGCAAATGTAAATGAGATTGGATGGCTATGGCATCGTATATTAGGTCATGCAAGCACACACTTAATTCAAAATTAATAAGAATGGATTGGTTAAAGGACTTTCAAAGTTGGATTTTGAAAATAACAGAATTTGTGATGCATGTCAATTTGGAAAACAAACTAGAAACTCTTTCAAATCTAAAAATATTGTTTCCACTTCTAGGCCACTAGAGCTACTTCATGGACCTTTTGGACTACTAGAACCACTAGTCTAGGAGGAAAGAAATATGGTCTTGTGATAGTAGATGATTATTCTAGATTCACTTGGGTATTATTTTTGGCTCACAAGGATGAGACTTTCTCGATATTATGAAATTCTTCAAGAAAGTCACTAATGAGAAAAATAACACCGTAGTGTCTCTTAGAAGTGATCATGGTACAAAATTTGAAAATCACTTATTTGAAATTTCTGCATTGAACATGGCATTCATCATAATTTTTCTGCACCTAGAACACCACAACAAAACGGAGTCGTAGAAAGAAGAATAGGACTTTAGAAGACATGGCCCGTACCATGCTATGTGAAAGCCAACTCCCAAAGTACTTCTAGGCGGAAGCCATAACACGACATGTTACATCCTTAATAGAGCTTTAATTAGGCCAATCTTTAAGAAAAACTCCGTATGAACTATGGCATGATAGGAAACCTAATATTAGTTATTTTCAAGCATTTGGTTGTAAATGTTTCATTCATAATAATGGTGTTGACCCAATTGAGGATTTGATGATTAACAAAACTATTTGAGTATAACATTTGAAGTTACTAATGATTTGATTAAGTTTTTCATATTATAAGTCAACTTGATAATCAAAATCAAGAGTCAAATCAAGTTCTGGTTCGAATCTAATGTCAAGGTAAGATTGCAGACATTAGAGTCGACACATGGAATCGCAGAGTTGACTCCGAAAATGGCACAGACTTAGAGTCGACTCCAGGACTATTAGAGCCGACTCCAATAGAAAAGACAGAACAATGTTTTTTCAGGCCACGACTTAGAGTCGACTCCCAGACTGTTAGAGTCGATTCCAGAAGAATTTTGTGTCGACCCTAGAAAAGTCAGAGACACTTCAGATCGAGCGGTTTAAAGAATTTCGAGTTAGAGCCGACTCCAGAAATGTTAGAGCCGACTCCAAAATATCAGACACGGCTCCAGAACGTCAGAACGACTCTAAACTTTATCTTTATCTATTTAATCCCAACGGCTATTGTTATTTATGGATCTAATCCTTCTTACACTTGTTCTAATGGATAGTTTCAAACTATTTATGGATTAATCGGGATCTATAAGAAGAGGGTTTGTTGCATCCCAAAACAAGAGAAAAGAGAGGGCAAAAAAAAAAAAGAATAGAGACAAATCTTTGAGATCTATCAGAAAAGAAAAGAGGGAAAACTTGTAAGGAAAGATCATACTGATTCCCCAAAACAAGAGAGAGAGATTCCAAGCTTTTGCTGTTCTATTTCGAAGAAATCTCAAGAGAAGGAAGAAGCCCTAGTTTTCTGATCTTCGAGTCTCAAGAGCATCTTGAAGGAAGATCCATTCAAAGGAAGAGAAGGAAGAAGCCACAAAGATCTGCGAATCAGGCTTTGATTCCTACCCTCTTATTATTGTTTCATTATTGTATATTTGCTCATTGAAGGAGCTGTTTATCTTGTAAAAACAAATATTGTTGCTGGGTCAATCTGGTGATTGATTCAGTTGAGGCTGTTAGCCTTGTGCAAGCTGTTGGCCCAGATGACAACCCAAGAGGGGGGGGGGGGTGAATTGGGGTTCTTTAAAAATTTTAGCCTCTTGAAAAATTGTTTGCTTAAGATGAATGAAAATAAATGCAATGTAAATATAAAGTACAACAAATAAAACAGAGATAGAGATAGAGACAATGGAAGCACGGCAACACAAAGATTTTAGTGGTTCGGTGTATCCAACACCTACGTCCACTCCCAAGATCCTACTTGGGTCCACACTATCTCCTCGATTACAGCCGAGTTGTTTTACAAGTTCACAACTCAAACTTGTTGTTTTACCCGGGATCATAACGAACCCAGCTAGTTTTTTGGGCTCACCAGCACACAACCCAAACTCAAGCTAAACTAGCTTGACCGAGGTTAACAACCTCCACTAGTTCAATCCCCTTTGATTGAACTAGGCATAAACAAGTATAAGAATGTTTACAAGTTTCACAGCTCCTTAATGAGCAAATATTCAAAGAAAAGTAAATAGGTTTAGAAAAGCTTGGTTTGTAGTTTTTGGCTTTGAGCTTTTCTTCTTTTCTTCTTTTCCTCTTCTCCTTGCTGGGTTGAATCAAGCCTCAGCTCCGATTCCTCACAGTAGATGCATTGAGAAGATTGAAAAGTTGGTCTCTTTCTAGTTAAGAATCCTCCGATTTTCACTATTTGAATGGCTTGGATTCTTCTTTGAGCTTTGTGGAGTGGAAGGTTTGAATTTGAAAGCTCCTCTCTGGATGTAAGGCTCAAGACTTCTTGGATTTTGATTTTGATCTTTGTCTATCCGTTTTTCTCTTTCATCTTTTTTCAAACGGTTGTTTTTCCCCTTTTATAGATTTTTCTTTGATTCATTTTTGGGTGGAAATCTAGCCGTTGGAGTGTACCTGGAAGGATTTTCCATTCATAAAAAATAGCCGTTAGATGTCAGAAATCAAAAATATTACCATTAGTGCTTATCTGGCATTTTTGATTTTTTCGTCCAGGTGGGTTGGAGTCGGCTCCAACTTTCAGGTGTCGGCTTCGAATCGTTTTCCTTAAATAGTAAAATCTGAGTTCGTCGTGGAGTCGGCTCCGCAAAAGTAAGTGTCGGCTCACCGTCGTCAGGTGTCGGCTCCCGAATACTGTAGGTGTCGATTCTAGGATGCTAAAAAATCAACGTTCTGTCCCCGCATCGGAGTCGGCTCCAGACACTGTAAGTGTCGACTCCGAACTTAGGTGTCGGCTCCGAAACTCTAGGTGTCGGCTCCAGGTTGTATCAAAAATCAGATTAAAATTGAATTGGCATGGGGTTGGCTCCAGACTTTCTAGGTGTCGACTCCAAGCTCTGAAACTTTGAAAACTCTGATTTGTATTTGATTCAAAATTCATTTCTTAATTCCTTTAAATTGATCAAATAAATTTAAGTCCTGAAACACTTATAAAATCCATTAGTAATCAAATAAATATACTCATTCCTTTATTAATCATCAAAATCAATGAATGGATCAACAATCTCCCCTTTTGATGATTATAAAAACATTGAGTATATGCATAGAATTCTTAAATCAAAAAAAATCAAGGAAGTGATCTTTACGAGTAAGCTCCCCCTTAATAAGGTAGCTTTTCTTATGAAGTTCAAATTATTCTTCCTCTTACTTTACACATTTGGTACTTAATATTTCTTTGTGCATAGACAATTCAATTTGATTATTAATCCATCAATAACTCAATATCATTAATCAATTAACATTCTCCTCTTTAATGCATATAACAACTTAATTCTTTCCATATAATTCTCTCCATAAATGCATATACAATCCTAATTCTCTCCCCCTTTTTTGTAATCAACAAAAAGGTAAAGATATTTTACTGCATCAAAAGATAATCAAAGGATAATTTCATTTCAACAAAAGTCAAATATTACATAAAAAAACTTTTCATTCATTAACATAAGCTTCACTACATCAACATATTGTCAAGTATTACATATTCTCTCCCTCTTTAAACTTCATTACATTAACTTCATTACATCAAATGTAAACAACATTTCAACAAAATTAAACATACACTACATCAAAAGTTCTTTCTAACTATTCTTGTTAAATGGTCTACTATATTTTTCATTCCATCACATTGAAGCTAACATAATCTTTTAGTCTCTCATCCACAAATGTGCAAGCTTGTGATTTGTCTTGAAGTTCGGCGTTGCACTTTGAATAAGTTTCACCATCTCCACAAATTTCTTTAAGCTCTTCAAAGATGTTCTTCAAATCACCACTTAAAGATTCTGCGGAGGAGTTGAGAGTTGATTCAATCTTGCAATCCGATAATCAAGGGAGTAAAGTTCTTTTAATCATAAATTTACTGTCAACTCATCCTTCTGAGCTGCAAACAAACTTTTTTAATTGCTCCATTTGAAGGTCTGAGAATCCAGTCAAAGAAGTGGATGGTTGATCATAAACTTGTGCAGGTGCAGGAGGAGCAGGAACAGGAGCAGAAATGGGACTCCTATGTTGTGGAGAAGGAACCCTAAATGATGGTCCGCCTCGCAAGGCTCAGAACTCTTGGCATAGGGGCTCTTTCATCTAGGTGTCCTTTCATATCCACTGTCCATTCACCTTAACAAAACCCATCCGATGCAATTAGCTAAGCTATAGTAATCTGTGTGCCTTAGGTTTCTTGGAAAGTTCATTCTCATGAATTATAACCCCTTGGCTCTTGAATACCATAGTTAGTACATTCCATATGGTAGGGATGATCTCCTTTTCCCTCCATTCTTCTGCCATATAAAAAATCATCATTGTGCCAGATTGATCGGCTGCCCAGTTAGAACCTGTCCATAATCACAATGTCTCGCTCCGACATACTCAAACCGACCAATTTTTGGAAACAAGATTCTACTGCATATATTGGTAATAATCTCAATTCTAGGGGTAGTTGATTGACTCTAATTCTTCAAACTCTGTTACATCCTTCCTAACATCCTTGAAAGGGCTGCTGACCTATCACTATGCATGTCAGCTGCTAAACCAGTGATCGGGATGCTGAGGAGGTTTCCGAGCTTTTGAAAGGTGAGATGAATTCCTTTTCCCTTTAACATTGCTTATTAAACCTCTATCCTCTAGCCAAATTGAAATAGAATTCTTTTACTAGAGCTGGATAGGTAGGAACATCAAGAGAACACAGCTTATCCCAGCCCATTTCCTTCAATTGTCTCCCGATTGAAAAACCTTCGGATCAAATAGGTCAAAATCAATTTTTCTTCCCATTGTAATGACTCTCAGCTAGGGTATCTACCTTTGTGGAAGATGTGTTGGGTTATCAGAATCTGTGGACGAATCGCTGCTTGGAGTCGGGTCACGAACGGGACGACGTGCAGACAACTTTTCCCGTAGTTACCAGCGCTCCAACCACTGATTCTCTCCTTTGGGTGCCATTTGATCTTTGGAAAGGTTCTTTGGATGAAATTAGAGATGGGGAAGTTTTGGAAAATTTTGGAAGAGTTTGGTTAGGATTTGAGAAAGTGATGAAGTGACGAGGTGTCGACTGCCCTAATAAATCAACTTTTGATTCCCAGGTGTCGACTCCCGCAAAGTTCGAGTGTCGACTCCAATCGCTAACACACAGTCAGCGCTCGAACTGGAGTCGGCTCCGAATTCATAGGTGTCGGCTCCAAGTCAGGGACCGAGAGCGACACAGTCAGAGGTGTCGACCCTCATTCTGAGGTGTCGACTCCAAAGACAGTTTCAGCAAAAATATATGAAATTCAAATGACTGAAACTGTAAAATAATTTTATAAAATTTTTGATAAAATTTGAAGTATTAAGGATCAAATAGCTCAAATGACTAGATAATTTGTCCTTAAAATAGTGAAGGGAATATCAAGAAATTATAGAAATTAGATTCTCATTCCTTCATGTATCAAATCAATCCATAGGGTCACATATCCCTAATTCATAACAAATCTCTCTTCACTCAAAGGTTTTGTAAATATGTCAGCTAATTGTTTCTCTGTATTAACATATCAAGACAAATTTCATTATTAGCTACATGTTCTCTTATGAAATGATATCTAATTCAATGTGTTTGTTCTTGAATGTTGAATTGGATTTTTAGTCAGATTTATTGCACTCGTGTTATCACATCTAATTGGTGTTTGTCAGGGGTTATGCCATAATCTTCAAGTTGTCTCTTAATCCAAAGGATTTGAGCAAACAACTTCCCAGCTGCAACATATTCTGCTTCAGTAGTAGATAATGCAACCAAATTTTGCTTTTTGCTAAAACCAAGAGATTAAGTTACATCCTAAGAATTGACATGCACCACTTGTGCTTTTTCTATCCAATTTACATCCATCATA